>CAJPEV010002693.1:0-40280 GCA_905338385.1 Darwinula stevensoni
ACCCCCCTTGCGGCACCGACCAATCAATTTTTGGCATGTTAAAGTCCCCGAAGAGCAATACCTGCTTCGAGATCTCGCCGATCCTACGCATGGGTGCAAAATATGCCGCTTCATCCTCGAGAGAAGAGTTAGGGGGCCTATAGGAAATTCCTATCACGATCTTCCCAGTTGCCCCCCCAATCTCGCACCATAAGTGATTGCTCCACAGTTTGCCGAAGTGAGATCTTCTCTGACGCGAGCCTATATGCCTGTAGCCTATAGCCTATATGATTTCGATTACGAACGGGGCAATAAAGGATTTATATTAATGATGATAGGAAATCCGGCAAGCTTTGAATAGTAATGGAGACTGAAGCAGGCAAATCTCCTCTGAATCGACGAAGCCCCACGTATACGTCCAGGGCACAAGTTTCAATGGCGTTAATTGTGATAGCAATATAAAATCTCTGGGCTGACGCATCTGTTCTTGCTGCTGTCTGTCCTGGCGTTTGCCTTCAACTGTTGCTTGTATAAGTTGGAATGAGCCTCTCGCCTTCCCGACGATAAGGGCTCTGTGCGCTGAAGGGAGTTGTCTGGTCTTATTTATATCTATACCTGACTGGGTTATATATATTGCGTCACTCTGTTCATGAAACGTTTTATTTAAGCTGCTTTTGTACGCAACAGGGAGTGTTAGTCTGGATGAACTCGTGTTGGATTAACAGTCTGCGGTTATAGCGAATGTAAGAGACCACTAACTTGAAGCTGAAGAAATTGGTCTTTCTCAAGAGTTAGACGTCATATTATATCATTGCCCAACAACAACGTCCTTGACCCTAAGGATCATTGAACGATGCTCTCAAAGTGGAACTGGAAGGGGGTGACTGCTTCCTGGGTATCACATCATGAACATAATGGGGTGGTCACTTAAAACATTCCATATGTGCTAGATATGATTTTGGCAAGTTCGGTCCTTATTCGGCTAAGGACAAGAACAATATATCCATTTGCTTAGGAAGTATTTTACCTCGTTTAAGAATGATGACTCCCTTAGGGAAGGGGCTGGCATCGTCGTTGCCAACCGTGAGTTGGTGTCTGCATTTATCTACTGATGATGTCACTGGCTGACTTCTGATTGGACTGAACCTGTTTTTTTTGGGGGAGTTTTGCTTAGAATGCTCCGGGGCCCAACGCGGTGGGAGAGTGCTTGTAGGCGCATTGCATTAATGACACCTTCGCTTAGTTCTCAACTACCCCGACAGTGTTGCCAACCCGATCAGGACATAAAGGGGTCTGTCCATGGTGTCGGATGTGACATCCAGAGTAATATTTTTGGTATACAAAATTTATTTAAGTATATTATGGCTGACAAATCTGCATATAAAGGCTGTTTGAAAATTCTTTAATTCAAAGTCTTGCACTCTCTCTTATGTTAGAGGTGTACCTATGTGCAAAGAAAAGTAAATTTCAGGTTCACGAAATGTCACACCTAACACGTCACTTGCACTGTTCTCATATCTGTCAACGACCGGATCCTAATAATTTAGTTTCATGTTCATTCTATAGATGGAATGAATGCCTGGAATTATTGTAAGTCACCCCAAGATGAGAACAATTGATGAAATAGAGAATAAGCCAATTTTGTGACGGTGTCGGATGTGACATGTTCCGAGAATTATTTTGAAACGAGAAGTCTGTACTCATCTTCAAAATAAAGTAAATATGTACCATTCAAATGTTAACAATTGACCTGATTTTAAAATATCAGTGCTCATGGAAGGCCAATGCTGGCATCTCTTCCAGTAGTCTAATTCAGTCTTTCTAAATGCGCATTTTCATCACATTTTTGAGTGCCATGAGAGTGGTATGAATAATATATCATAATTGTCTAATTCTTTCATTTTTCAATGTAATATTCTCTTTCACCTAAGTCTTCTAGGAAGGTGAATGTGAAATTTGCATAGTTAGGAGAATTTCCGCTTTTAATTCTAGGACCACTTGGCGTGGACAGGCCCAAAGACAATAAACCATGTGTCTCTCCCCATGGGGCTACAACAGACATAACTCTCTCCACTTTGTGGATTTTTAGTGTTATCTCCTCACACTAACACGATAGTTACGTGCGTCATGTTAGTCATGAGCGAAATACGTAGATATACGAAATTAATCTCCAAGGAACGTTTCGATATTGAATATATTCCAAATTACTTCGATCTATGAATGTTAATTCAAGATTTTTGAGTTGAGAAGTACTAGTTCTTCGAATGCAAAAATTTCAGTTGTGCCATGGAATTCTGCATGATTCATATGTATTTGAGACACGGAAAATCTTGGTGAGATAGAAAATTTCTACGAGGAATGAGCCAAAAACAATCCAAAAACAGAAAAATTCTCAATTATGGCGTCTCGGGAACAACAGTTGCATGCGTGTCTTTATTTTTTTTCCATTTAGCGCTGTATGTCTCAAGAAAATTTTAAAAATTTCACGATTCTGCGACCAAAGGTTGGCGAGATGTAGGTTTTCAAAGAGAAGCATGCAAATTTCGACCTTTGACCACAGATCATGGCCCCGGGGGTGACCTGAGAGAGCCAGCATTCGGCTCCAATGCCCTTTTTTGAGGTCCATTACAACAATTATAGAGCGGAATTTCAATCCAGGGGGATTTTCATGTTCCGTAGTACCTTAATCGCACTTCCTTGGATAAAGCAAAATTGTGGCTATTCCTAACACGATGGTCAGAACTGTATTTCACAAGTAGGTGGGAGATCTTTTCAGTCTGTCAGAGGGCTTGTCATGGAGAAGAGCGTAACGTGATTCATCGTGCAAAACATTATTCTCAACACGTACGGTGTATTATTTCTTAAGATTAGGGGTGACAAACTCAAATCAGTAGGCGAGCCGCATTCCTTTCATTGGAGATGTCCGCAGGCCGCACTCATGGAGTCGTGCTTGGAGGGTGCTGAAAGGCAATCCAAGCGAACATTTCGAGAATAGTTGGCGGGTCATATCTTTCGATCCTACTGCATAAGAGCATGAACTCCTTGACATGAAAGACCATAGTTGGCATCATGTAAATGGTATAATTACGTTTGGGCTTAATAGGTTTTGGTAGCGCCCAGCTTTACCTTTCTTCAACCCCTCCAGTAGCAAAATTCAACCTTGTGTTATTCCTCTCTGAAAGCATCAACAGGAGCGAAGACTGGCTAGCTCTCTCTCGCTCAACATAGGATAGCTCCAGCAAATTTGAAGCACTACCTCTCTGGGGTTGTGGAGAACACTGAATCTCACTTTTTAAAGATAAGACTTTTTTTTTTCTCCGCTCCACTCTGGATAGGCGCTCTTGGGGAGTTTTCGGAGAAGAGACCAACCATAAAGGAAGGCACCCCCTTGTTTGCTATACTTCCTTTCCCCATTAAAAATGAAATTAGCTGTCGTTCCTTTAGGCCAAGGTTGCTGGCTCCGGTCCAGTCTCCCTGTGGTGCCGGAATTATGCCAGATGTAAGACTACTCCAGACGTTCGTATCGGCGTCATGATGCGTATTTTGTGCAGAGTTCAGGAGTTGAGCAGAGAATGGAGAGCTGGTTAGCAGCGATCGAACGATGTGATGGTACAATATAGAAGATATATCCGGATACCCCTGAATTAACAGGATGGTGCGTAATATGGGTTTTATGCTCCCCGGATGCATTCCCTTCAGATCTTTTTAAATAGTACGAGGAACTTCTGATAGGTTTAATGCTTAACGTCCACACAGGAAATAATTCATGTAACGCAAAACAGGCTTCAAATCGGTCTAACGTACCATGACCTCAACGAGATGCCTGGATAAACACGGATTCACCCTTATAGCCCAAACTGGCCCCGTAAGTCGAGAATTTTTCTTTTGACAGAAAATAGGTTGTAGGTTGCCTTCAGGTCACGCCAAAGTCTATCTGTTGGGAAGGTCAAAGCCCAAAACACTGCGTACCGTCCACGGAAATCTCCGTGTTTGAGTCCTTTCGCCTAGCCTATGGCTGAAAAAGTCAATCTATAGCTCGATACCTACTAGGCTAAGATAACTGAGACCTAGGGTAGAGTGGCGGATCGATTGATTAAAATGTCTGGTACTGAACTTGTTAATGAATCCCGTATATAATGGGTGGGGGGTTGAAAAAAGGGAAAGTAATTACAAATGAGGTCTCTCATTACGTCATGATGGAATGGTCGACGAGGGTTCATAATGAGGCCGATGTTCTACAAGAAAACCAGAATACGTGACAAGGTGTGGGAGGATTAGAATCCCTCTATTTTTGATAGTGTTTTTTAATTATAAACAGCACTCTACTTTCACCTTTGGATAGGTTAACATTTTATGGGAGATCACAAAACTCGGAGATTGAGTACAAAATGCAGTGAGCGGGAGAATAGGCGTGCAACGAATGATTGGTAAAAGCTTTTGTTTGGAAACCATGCCCTGATCACCGGAAATTAATGGCTTTTGTGTGCAGATGGGGTGTAGTCTGTGTTTTCTTTGCTAAATATTTGGTCGATCGTAAAGTTCTGGTCGTTTCGAGAACATTCCATACAATAAAGTTTTTTAAAAAAGCAAAAAAGTTCATTGAAGTAATCGCCATCACAGTCGATCGCCTTCTGCCAACGATCTGGCAGACTCCTCATTCCATCCGTGTAGAACTGAGCTGGCCGTGAGTCGAAAAAATCAGCCAGTTTTCGACCTCGGCGTCATCGTTGAACCTTTTCTGGCGAATATGGTAATCGGTTGGCGCCAGGTCTGGGCTATACGGAGGGTGAGACAAACTCCCAGCCCAGATCCAGCATTTTCTACCGTGTGATTTTCGCGACATGCGGCCTCGCGTCGTCGTGAAGTAATCGATCACGACGGTGCCCTGGCCTCATTGTGCGGTGTCTGTCGGCGAGCTTCTGCAGCCGATCGCAGTAGTAGGCGGCGGTGATGCTGGTATCAGGTGGGAGCAGCTCGAAGTCGATCACGCCTTCCACGTCCCACCAAATGCACGACATAACTTTTCGAGGGTGCAGGTCACATTTCAGCTCCGACTCTGGCTGGGCATCGACCCACTGGCGCCTGCGTCGGTAGTTAACGTACGGCACCCCCTTTTCGCCCGAAGTGACTACGGAATCCAGCCCGTCGTTTGTGCGCTCGTACGACAGCAGCTAAGTGCACACCTCAGCACGGCGTTCGCGGTCGCGGTCGGTCGGATCGTGGAGTACCCACTGACCCAATTTGCTCTTCTTGCCGATTGCAGCTGGACTGGGCGCAGCCAAGTGTTGTCGCTAAGTCGCGGATACTTTGCTTCGGATCGGCTTCCACCGTGTGCCGCAACTGCTCGTCGTCGATTTCAGATGGGCGACCTGACCTGGACTCATCTTCGAGGTTGTAATTTCCAGACCGGAAACGATCGAACCATCGTCGCGCTGTCCTTTCGTAAACTGCACCTTGGCCAAACGCGGTTCAGATGCGGCGACACGATTCAGCTGTTGTGATGACAGATGGGAAGTCGTAAAGAAGGCACTGACGTTTTGACGGTCTTGTTAAAGACAATTTTGGAAGTCATGGTTATAGGCTTTGAACGACAAAGCAAATGCTGCGTAATCACGCCTACACACCCTTTATATACTGCTACTGTGGAAGGTTCGAGAAAATCCTCGAAACGGCCAGAACTTTCCGATCGATCCAATATAATACGATGGTATACTGAACAACCATATCCGAACGCATCATGATGTGATTCGTGCCTCCTATGCATGGGCTGCCAGGGCCTCTTGCCTGCGAAATGGAGGTACAGTACGCGTCAAAATTAACGTACCAGAGTTATCTCTTATTCAACGAGAGATGTAGGAAAACCTTTTATATATCTACAGAAAGTACATACAAAGCCCAGACCTCAAGATAGAGTACAATCGCCCTGCGCTTCAACTACAGCACGTAATCGGCCGGCATCGAGTCTGCCAATTTTTGGGGCGAATTCTTCACTCAGACTTTCCCACTTCTTAATTACTGCTCTTAAGGTCTTGCATAATTCTGGGGCGCCGGTGCGCCACTTTGACCTTCCAAGAGAACCAACGCATTCTCTATGGGATTGAGGTCGGGAGACTGCCACGACCAATTCAAACGGAACTCCCCAGTTGGTTGCCTGCTTTGAGGTGTGTTTTGGATCGTTGTCCCCCTGCAGCACCCAAGTCTTCATTGAATCGGTAAACATAGTAGCTGCAGAAGACAAGAGGGCACGCTCATTGACGGTCTTCAGCAGATACGCGTCCTGATTCTGGGTGAAGGTGCAGATCTCCCCAATCCCTGGAGCATTCAGGGAACCCCAAATATGCACCTCACCCAGGTGTTTGACATCCCAAGCGATCCCTTTTTTCCCTCCACCATTACTGTCTCTCGATATATTTTAAGCCAACTGGCCTTTGCTGGTGTTCAGATCTTTTTGCACTTTGCGATGGTGCAGTCCAGTTCTTCCAGTTTTTTGTGCAGTGTGGGCAGGAGCGTTGTCATGATGCAAGAATCACTGGCGAAGTTCCTTCTTGGGGCGACCTCCCAGCAGCTTTTAGAAAACTTCAGGCAAGCACCTCTCTGTGTACCATACATATATGGTCACTGTAGACTGTTCTTCAAGGGGAATTGATGCCACAATGCCAGCAGACGAGAAGAAGGTGACAAACATGGTCCGACCAGTTGATCTGGCCCGAAGAACTTTTGCTGGTGGAGGCGCCCCTTTACCTGAACAAACCATGGACTGCAGCTTTGTTTCTGGGTCGTTATTGTAAAACCAGGTCTCGTCACCTGTTACAATCTTCTTGATTGTGGACGCAGTGCCTTCTTTGAACTCTTCGAGGAAAAACTTGCAAAAACGCATCCTAGTCTCCTTTTGCTCCTGGGCCAGGAGATGCGGCACCCATCTGGCAGACCTCTTCGTGTAGTTCAGTTTTTCAGTCAGGATTCGGCAAATTGACTTGGCATCTATCCCAAGACTCAGTTCTAGCTTCACCAGGGTAACTCGTCCATCTTTCTTCTACTACCGCCTTTACAGCCGTCACATTTTCATCGGTAGACGCCGTTTTTGGGCGTCTTTCACGGGGATCGTCACTAAGGCTGTATTCGCCACGCGAAAATCGCCGAAACCACCTGGCAACTGCTGAAAAATCAGGCGCTTGCCCATGAAGCACATTCTTTAAATTTTCGCAGCTTGCAGTTGCCGACAGACCACCCAAGAAGTCGTACAACATGAAGGCGCGCACGGTTTCCTTAGCAAAAACTGCTGGGGCGCGCGGAACCGGCTCAGAAATCGCTCTCTTACTCGTCTCCAACTCTGTTGGGAAGGGTGCACACAGCAAAGTAGAAACGTACAAGGAGAGGTACAAATGTGAGAGGTACATATTGTGTCCCTCGGGTCTGCACGTGTGGTCCAGACGTACACATGTGTACGTTGCTGACGCATATGTCCGGGATCTCAGTGCAGTTCAATTGAGGTCTAGAACCGGTTTTTGAACCCCTTAAGCCCGATGTGAAGAGATAAGAAAGGTACACATGTGTACCTTCTGTTCCTTTTCAACGAACGTATTTTACAACGTTTGTACCTCATAACGTACAAAATGTGTACCTGACTGTACGTTTCTGCTTTGCTGTGTGAGAAGCCTTTTTTTAATAATAAAAAATAAGTTTCCCGAACTAGTCCAGCACTTTGCGGCCGCCTCCGATGACGACTTGTGGGCTACTGGCAGAACATTTGAGAAATCCCTCGTATTGGGCAAGCACTTGATCTTGACAAAAGGCACTCACCTACTTGCGGTATTTCCTTTTTCAAAAACACCTCAAGACAATTGCCGTGAGGATCTCTCCTGAATGCTTAGTTTTCCTATCGAGAAGCTGAGGTTTTACGCAGCGTCTTTTCTGATGATAGTTCAGCATCTTCAGAGACTACAAACACAAACAAATTTTTACTGTTTTCTCTAAAGAAAGACTATTGGGGCATCAAATCCTTCAACTCCAGTTAATGCAAATAACATCCTATCAGCTGCTTCCCTGGGGGATGTATCCTTTTATATGAATATACATGAATGACATTGCGTTATGGAAAAATTTAGGCTATAACACGTGTTACTTGTATTATCGGAATTTACCAAGGACAGTCTGCATTCTACCCTACCACAATGCGGACACTCAGTGGGATTTTATATGGGAAGAAAGAAGAGGATCGCCATGATATTTCTTAATTCATATAATACAAAAGTATGGCAATACTACTTGCGTCAGACTCAGCTCACTGAAGACGAAAAAAACGATTGGAGAAATTACTTCTTACAAATATATGCTGCAGCACGCCTTGACACCCGTCAAACATGTGAGAGACATTGAAAAGAAGATATGGATGAAAAACCCAAAGGAGAGGTATGATGGAAACGTGTTAAAGCTGGGAAATCGCAACAGCAACATTTGAAATGACTGTCAATGTTTTTTTTTTAATAAAGCAGGACATACGGTGGACACAAACGACAAAGGACCAATTACGGTACACAGAGAGGGAGGGGGTGCACGCCTGGCATGGGCACTACATCTGCATTACAGTCCCTCAGGGAGAGACACCCCTCAACGGTCCTTTAGGAGGCCAAAGGGCAGCTCACGGAATGCCGAAGCCTGTGACTGGCACGAGTGAATTTTAGGGTGAACTACCCCCGTATCTCCTAGACTTGGCACACAGAGTGGCATGTGTGTTATCACGCGTTAAGCATATACTCCCCAGGAAAGCAGGTGGGTCGCCTGTCGGGGGAGGAAGAGCCCCCCGCCACACGGACTGGATCCCTCTCCTCCCGGGTTGCCACCCGGATTATGGAAAAGCATGCAACTTCATCTTATACTGTAATAGATGTCAGCAGAAGGAAAACAAAAGAGTTCCTTCTTGCCCCAGAGGTCCCACTTACTCCAGGCAACTATGCCAGGTCTATAATTTCCTAAGTGATTGATTATCCGATTCAATTGAACTGAAGCTATTAAATTCCCGATTCCACTAGCTAAAAGTTCTATAACAACGTCTTTGTATGCCTAATATTCCCTGACAGTGTATCGACATCTGCATTTAGGGACCTAAAATTGGTGTGTCTCTCCTTAGTGTTCCCCTGTGTGCTCATTACGCGCCTTATCCGCCTACATCTTGCGACGGTAATAATAATCTTACTTACACATGAATGTCCAGATGTTTTGTCTAATGAAATCGAAAGGACAGTAGGATAACATATTTATCAGACAGATTACTGAATAGGCGAACAATGCACAAGCCTAGGGGAACATCAGTTAAACCAAACACTGGATATGATGCAAAACGAGATAAGGAGGCGAGAAGATTTCATCTTCGGTTGCCGAAGATTGGGCCAAAGGTGATAATTTATGGCTCCTGAAACCGTAATCTGCCTCCGTTTTTGTAGTTGAGCCGGAGCACCCCTTGGGTAAGGAAGACTTTAGACTTCACTTGAAAGGAACTTCACTTCACTTCACTTGAACACCCCGACGATACTCACATGCACCTACCTGATAGTAAGGAGAGCCTGCACACCCTTAAGAGTGTTGTGCGAGCCTCTAAGGGAGGGAAGATAGAGGCTTCAACTTACACAACTATGACTCTGACATTGCTTTGTTGGAACTAAGTCACCCGGTAGAATTGACTGAGAGGGTGCAATTGATATGTCTCCCAACATATCAGTTTCTTCATTTCTCGGAGGCAAATCTTGAGGATGGAATTCGAGGATGGGTAAGATATTTCGCTTCCTGCGCACATATTAATCTACCATTTATTGTTCTTTATTGTTATTTGTGAGCCTTCATGACAGGATGCAAGAATTTCTTTAGATGAAACCAAAGGCAACCTTAGGCGACTGGATAGGCGTGATTGCATACGGAAACTGCCCAGCGAAGCTCCTAAAGGCCTTGAGGCATTACTCACTCGACACGGGAGAGCTGGTTTTTCAGCAGGACAATGATCCGAAATACGCCTCGTGGTTGGATCACCAATGGTTCCAGGACCACGGAATTGACATCCTAGAATGGCCAGCAGCCGCCAGACCTCAATCAATAGAAGACCTGAGGCCACGCTTGAAGCAGAGGCTGGCAGGGTACAAAAATAAGCAAGCCAGCATTTATGAGTTGCAGCAGCTGGTCAAGACCGAATGGGAAGCCATTCCCGACCAAACATGCATGGACGTGATTGAGATCATGCTTAGTAGGGTCCAGGAAGTGTTAAAAGGGAAAGGAAAATGCAATAGGAAGAAAAGTGTTCACTTTTCAGTAAGCGTGAGTGAGAGGGACAAAACTGTGAAAATGATCTGGTTGGCTTTGAACAGCTGCGGCTCAGCCTATAGCATTTCAATTCACACGCGACTGACACCAATCAAAAGTTAGGAAGCAGGAATATGGTTGGCTGAGATTTCAATTAAATTGAATAAGGCGTGCTCGAGTTTTGGGTCACCAAGTGGAACTATGCCAAACATTGACACGGTATTTTCCCTCACTGTATGTATTATTACATTTATCTGAAAAAGTTTTATTTAGCATATTTGCAGATAGACATAATGATGCTCATTTAAAAAAAATTGGTAGCAGACATGACAACATCGAATGAAACGTTTCTTCTCAGATGCTTGCAAGAATCGGACGCGCATAATTTTAAAAGATTGAATTGAAAGGTTATACTGATTGGGTCCCGTCGATGTGGAGGATTCTGGTCCTTTGAGAAAAGAGAATCACATTGGCAATTTTTTTGCCTATGGTTTTCTATTCACCACATTAAAGAAATTAATGGTACTTGGCGAATAGTTTTCCAATCGGTGTGTGCCGGGGATTCAGGCAGTCCCATGGTCTTCCATACCCCGGCCTTTACGCACTGGCAGATGGAAGGAATCGTGAGCCACTTCTTCAGCGACGAGCCCTGCTCCATGAGGTTGGCAGGCGAATATGGCATTTTCACCAAAGTCAACCGGTCAGATCGTATTTCATCTGCTCTTCGTTTTCTTTCCTTTCCGACATCTCATATATCCCCATCTTTCGTGGCAGACTTAAATTCACTCGTGTCTTTTCCGTTCTTCCTCGTCAGGTTTCTGGATTGGATCCTTGCAAAGATTGATGAAGCACGATGAAGTCCCTCTGATTATTCCGCAGAAAGTCATGCGTTTCACTTTTAACTAGTGATATGCAATACCAAATAAACATTATTCCCATTAACCTTTTAAAGACCAAGTTTAAAAGTCCCCAAATCCACTAATACTTTTAAATGCTCCTCCTGTACTAAGTGTGTATGGCCTGGGTTAGAAATTCAGATCTCCGTGAAATATAAACACATGATGATGAAATAAAGAAACACGTTCTTTAAACGATGCACTGTTGAACGTGTTCTGCAGTTCCCAGTGAGAAAATACTAATAGCGGGGACTATAGCACACGTAGGGATTTTAAAGGTTAAAACTTAAATGCTGCACGATAAAGAAAGAAAAGACACCTCTCATGCCTGAATCGTTTCCCATAAAAGTTTTGGATCTCAAAGCCAAAAGTAAAATATCTAACACCATTGAATCAAATACTTTGGCATTACGAGTGTTCGAGCACGTACAACAGAGTTATACAGTATGTAAGCAAAGTTTAGTTTAATTTGGACCGAATCTCCATAAATGGCAACGAATTCTCGAAGTCGCTTTCATCAAGCCCAATATTGTGCAAGGCAGGCACAAGAAAAGCCTATGCACCTTAGAACATTCGTTACTCTACACAGGAACACATAGTCGTGAAACTTCAAGCGACACATGTGGGATTAAACTTTTTCCCTGTAGTTATATCACAGGTTGATATGGTTACTGTGCATCAGTCGGTAAACGTCGAACCCGTAAAGCATTTTCCTTGTGATCAGGGAAACTGCTTGCGCGATATTTAGCGATATTGTGAAGCATTTCGGACCATTACCTGAAATGTCAAGAATCAATGCATACAGGGAAGCAAAACTGCAAGCGTATGCATCTTCCCACGACAACATTTGGACTGTGACGGAGACTCCGATGGGTTCGGATGGAACACCTTACCATTATGACAACAACTGTGCCGAAGTTGCCTTTCCCGGCTCCACTAAATGAACAGCCCGGCAGTGCTTAGCAGGGAATTCCACGTCCATAGGGCCGCAATTGTGCGGAACGCCTGGAATGACGTTGGGCGTTCCGGTCACCACAACTCGAGTGTGAGTCGGTGGTTCGATGCGTATGAACGCTGCTCCCCGCGCAGCGACAACAGCAAAGGTAGCTCTGCAGTTAACGCAGCCCTACGCTCCATTCGGTCCTCCTCTCGGCATAGATACCTTTACGCTGTCCAATGGTCAATGCAGACCAGCCCTGCTTCACCACTTCCACTTGCAACATTTCCAAATGATTTTACTATATAATCAATCCCACCTAGCCTATGACCGAGAAAGAGAAAGGCTTGAAGGCCTCACGGTGAAATTAATGAACCAGGAAACGTGCCCAATCTATGACATGAAAAGGCAAAGACTACCGGCAGCAGGAACTACGAAACGCGCCTCGCTTATAACCTAGAAAGGCGATGACTTGCAGGTCTCTCGTTTACACGAAAGAAGAAGGAGGTGAATTGAAACGTTATGTTGCAAAGAAGAATTCACCGCTAACTGAGCAGAATGCGGATACCCTACAGAAAAAGCTCTCCCCATCGCCACGGCCTACGTGAATGGTTCCAGGTCTCGTCTGACAATGTGGACCCTCCAAGGGATGAAAGCGACTGCAAAATCATGTAGTAGCATCGGGGAATCCAGGTAATTACGGCGGCGAGTTTAGTGCAACCTCACCAGTTTTAGCAGAAATTTATTTTTATCGATTGTATTGGCGGATGTGAAGCCAAATAGAGGGTCACCCCGCCCATGCCAGACACCGCATGGACGTTCATAGGACATCCGACCAGGCTTCCTTCGCGAACTTCGATCGCGTCCCCCGGGGCGAACCCCAGAAATAGAGGAAAATTCCACCGGAATTCAAACACAGGCGTCCTGTCGTGCAGCCGCGCTCGCTACCATGAAAGACCCTCGTCTCCTTAGGGGGATCTTCCCCGGATATCAACTGCTGGTAAGAGCATCCTTGTGGAAACGACTCGTTAAAATTCCCACGGACATAATATAAGACTTCAAATTCCTCTAACGCTAAGTCGAGGAGTACAGTCGACGATGATTCTGGTAACCCACGGTTTTTCGGTGTCGTATAATCGGCGGGTCCTGCCTCCTCCCTCCAAGGAATATGGGAGGAAAGTAGATTATCTGTCTAGGATGCGATGCGCCGTGTGGAGACGTCCCCCGCACAAACGTGCCTGGAGCTTTCATAGTCCCTCCCATCTGGTTTTCGTCATCCGAAGAGACAGTGGCCTTGCTGACTTTCGTCGCCCGGCTTCATCTAGCTCCCTTCTTCGACTCGTTCGAAACCATTCGGTCAGTCAGTGCAAAGCTCCTTCATATCGTGTGATTCTCAGTTCAGTTCTGAAGTCGTCAGTTCTCTCGGCGTCAGCGTACATCCGTGTGTCTTTTCCTGCCCTCGCCATAGTTAGACAGTTGCCCGCAATTTAAGGGTTCGGAAAATCAGTGGCCTCTCCGTTCATCAGCTGCTCGATTGCGAAAGCATCACTTTTTTCTGTTATTTCACACGTTCGCTGTCGATGACACGCATTCTTGTGCCAATGCCTTTATATATATTTATGTTAGGGGTTAGAGTTCGTCATTCGTGCTTAGCGGAAACTATGCGCCTCCACGCTGCGCACTTGACTTCCGCGTAGCGCCATTACATGACTTACATTTGACTTTGCTAAAATATTGCACTTGTTTGATTAAAGCATGGATGAAGAGGGACTTTTCACCAAGGTCTACCCCGAAAGAAAAAAAAAGGTTTGAGCAAAGATGCTTTAGATGTTTATACCGACTCCTCATCCAGCATGAATGAGTATGACGGGAATATTCCGGCGGCGATGTGGTGTCTGATGCGATGGATTTCAGGATGAAACATCCGAGTGGGGACAATTATCCAGCAAGATAATTATGCCCAAGTACTGTTATACTTCAGAAGCATTAGTTGTGTAGATGATTATTGTGTCCGCCGAACAAACACGATTATCATCTGCATGCAAGATAACATCGGCGTTTAGCTGGCGAATTTATTTGCACTTTCCTCCCAGAAAATTATGGCTAAGTTCCTACACTCAAAATCTAACCTTTAATCCTTTCACCGACAAGCTTCGCAGACATTTGTTATTGACAGCCGGCAGGAATTTTGGTGATAAAACTTTTTTTGTGAAGGGTGACACACTCTCAATTTGTCTCTTCTCTCTCAGAACATATCTTGCAAACTCTTGCAGGATATTTCTTCTTTCTTCTTGGAGAAGCCTGAGTTGAGAAAATGCCTCTCCACCACTCTGGAAGGTGGCTCACTTTTTAGCGGTCTCCCTCCAGCAGACGACTTCTTCGGAGTCTTTAAGTCTCCAGAATTTCTCTGACAACTTCAACCCCGAAGTCTAACCTTTTCATTGTTTGCCATTTGACTCATTGTAAATGACCCATGAATTGTGCACCCTTTTCTTCACAAAGTATACAAACAATTTCTTGTACCAGCGCTTTGCTTTTCTGATAAGCTGGTACAGCTTTATTTGCTGGTCCATTTTATCCACTGCCCCCGTGTTCTCACTGTGGTCAAGAACCATCTGGGACGTCTTGATTGGCTCTTGTGTCCTGTTCTGCCTTCCGGTGTCCTGCAGTTCTGGCGAGCCTATGTTCGACAGCATACGACCATCTTTTTAGTCGTGTCACTTCATTGCAAGCAATTTTCCGTCGCTTTCTGTGGCAACCTCTCCTCTTTACATGACGGGCACATCACCAGTCAAGTTAAAGGACTTAAACTCCTTCCTTAATGGGGGCCGTTTATTGTCTCTCGGAATGTGGTTCTCAACGGGGGAGGGGTCGGAGGTCAATGACAAGGCAAAGAGACTCTTCGGAGTCTCTTTGCTCCAGGGCATTACGTTCAATCGACCCGATCATCACCTTCCACTTTTCCCCGCTTCTGCTGAGTTTCCACAACGGAGGCGATTAGAGATGTCCTCTATCCATGGCATGAATACATTCATGCATACAGTACTTCTCCTACCATGCACTCATTTATTTTGGAGTCGTTTAAGTCTTTCCCTCCCTATGAAGTGGAATTTTCATGAACTTTGCTCGGGAATACAAGCTATCCAGTGGGAGGTAACGGTCTAGAGGGGATATGAAATGTTGACTGCAGATGATATTCCAATAACAAGTCTAATATTTAAATAGCTGAGCTTTCTTGCATAGCAGAAAATAATAATCATGCCTGAAACTCCACAGTAATCTATTCGTTTATTTTCTATTAGTAGTCATGAGCCGTCATCAGTTCGCAGTCCAACGGGTTCACTTTCGACGCATTATAAATTTACGTGACTGAACTCAATAGGCATGACGAGCTAACGGAATAAGAAGGCGGTGCCTTCATAATAACAGTTTACATTTGTGTGTCAGTCTGTCCGCCGAAGATGTGCACTTGACCCCTTTTACTTCGTGGTGCATTACAGCAACATAGATAATGGGGCTAGATTAATAATGTGCAGGCGCAAATGAGCGATAGCTGCCGGTGGTGGTTTGTTGATGTGCTATGTTGGGGTTCCATCCATATCATTTTGTTTATGGCTAGTGGAATCTGAATACGAGATATAGTACATGTCTCGCTTACAGGTCCCAAAGGACTGAATCTTCTGCATATGAAATTGTATTGCATTTGAATTGATCTATTTATACCTCAACATATGTAGTGAACGTTAAGGCCTACGGGCCTTGTCTTCAGAAGCACGATCTATTTTACCCTTCTCTTCCAGAGAAGGGCCCAACGTTCACGAAGAAGATTCCTTCCTCCCCCTATTCCCTGTTACCCCTATTGCCTCTTCCCGGTTACCAGACTCATCACCGAGCATGTAATGTTAAACCGCCTAATCAAAGGTTGTGAAATCAGGCAATTTAGACAATTGCATCTTGACGGTTGCCATCCTGTCTAGTTTTTGCACAAAGCCATGAATAAATCCTGTATTCCTGAAAATGGCCTTCATCGCAAACTAGCAGAGGTACCCGGCTTTGCACGGGGGAAAATGAAGTAGCTCCCATATTTGAGGGTTTAATATTGCTTAAAGTCTCTTTGGCCAACCTACCTAGAAATTTTAAAGGTCTCACATTGGAGGGTTGATTTTATCTTATGTGGTTCAGCGGTTGTTTGGTTCCAATCCAAATGAATCCAAATGGTTTCGATATCCATGCTGCTATTAGGAAAAATACGCTAACGTTGCTCAAGGCCCATATCAGTTTCAGAGCCATGAGTTGAATCGCATGCATATGACTCTCAAAACATTGATATATCCTGAGTTCCTGTGAGATCTGAACTAATAAACAAGTCTAAACATTTCGATAATTACATGTTTGCTTCGATGGAACTACCTTTAAAATTCGCTCAAGCATATTATTCAGTCTGTCAGGGGATTCATTGTGAAGGGCCATATAACCCCAATGGACATATCACACCAAATTACCCTATACCACAAGAATGGATTGCTAGACTTATTTATGATGATTTTGTACTGATGGCTCCTCAGCTTGACGATATGCACCATTTCTTTGGATTACACGTGTTGCCAACCAATCGACGCCTAGGGACTCCGGGTTGCAGGACATTTTGGCTCTCATGACTGTAATGTACTCGAGTCACCTTTTCGAGCTTTTTAGGACCTTTCAAGGGAAATATCACTCGACTGTATTCTCCAACTTGAATATATATTGAAACATTTAAAATAAGATTTTTAGAGGGAAATTTCGAAACACATCAAATCCTATATCGTTGAAAATATCTCAATCATCCCTTTCTGACGACACTATTTACGGTGCCTAAAGTGCCCTCGCACACTTTTCCAGTGTTAAAGCAAATATACACTCGCCCAAATATAACAACAAATCAGAACATTTTATCATTTCGGTTAATTTTTCAATTGCGAACATGGAATCAATTAACTTGCACTATTGGTGCACCTGAAAATGCAGTGCAACAAACCTTAGCAAGAGATTTGCCTTTTCCCTCAACACATAGGGATATTTGGTGGTCAAAATCGCCTAATTTTCACATTCTCGGACTCGGCAATGATTCCGAAATCCCATTTAAATTCCAATGATGTATGAAGGAACCGTTTTCACATTAAAATGCTCCTGAAGTATCTACTGCTTACCTCTGAACGAAGAATGATTCTTGAATTAGAAATTTTACCCTCCATAAGTTTCATTCTTTTCCCATGAAATTAGGAGGGTGATATCACGCTAACTGCAGGTTTGACGGAGGCGGGTTTTGCATGGTTGTTAGATTAATTGCGATGGCTTAGAATTTTCATCATGAAACCTGAGATGTATGAGTGTTTTAGCCAATCTTTATACTCGTTGTGAAAGAAGAAAGGTCGAGGAATGTAACTCGCACTATTTTCGAACGCAATGTACCAATGTGTAATGAAAAATTGACGCTCTGAAGTTTTCGTTCAAGGTTTAGAGCATGTACTCCCAACATTTCACTCGGACACCTTTTGCTTATCTGGCAAGTTCTGGGGGCCCCAACAGCAAGAGATTTCCCTGAATCGAAAATTTCAATGCATTATTTCTGCAACATTCCCCGATCAAATGTAGAGGTACTCCTCAATATCATGGTGCATCCATATTTCATCTCCTTGAATCATAGCCTTCACTTGTGGATGTTTTCTTCAGTGAAAGCTGTTGCAAGTCTTCCAATGAGGGGATCTTCTTCAATGCTAGTTCTTCCTCTCTTAAACTCGGCAAAGCAACGCAAGACTACGGCTATGGAAGATGCTCGGTCCCGAAACGTAAAATGCAAAAAAGGCAAGATACTGCGCCTAATATAAAATAATTTTCTGAGTATAGAGGATCATGACGCGGAAATGCTTCCTGGTCAGCTCCATGGTGCTGACTGCTGAGAACGCCTACATTCCTAAATTAAAACAATTCCCGAAAATATAGATCTATTGGAATCATCGTGAAATTTCTTCTCAATAGTTAGAAAAGAACATTCTTCAGCCTGTCTGAATCTGTAATCTCTGCGCCATCCCATTCTTTCACATCTCAAAACTTTCTGAGTGACCCACGTATCCGCACGTATCCTGGTGTCAACTTATATTTCCGTATTATCGTTTTCCATTATTTCTTGTACATTCGAATTTTCTTAGACCTTTTGAAATTATATTACCCTGACAAATATAAGACTTTTATTATGCTATGTAGTAATTTAATCGATCATATTATAATTATGACACTATTAATATTGTATTATAATTATATAAGACTATGGAATTATAATAAATCGTTAATATTAACCTCTTATGTAAAATATATAACATATTATATATGTGATTTTTAGAGTCCGTATAGATAATCCATATATAATTAGAGGGGATTTATATCGAACTTGGAAATAGTGCCTATAGAGCTGTTTCTTGTGACCCTGTATGAAAACAGCGTGGGTTGATTTAAGACTTTCTGGTTGAATTGTTAATAATTTTGCAATTCTATTTCAGAAACATGAAGCTAAGTGTAGGATTCTTTATCGCTCTTGTCTGCTGGCAAGTCCAATGCAAAGTGAACTTAGATTACGACTTTGAACAGTGTGCAGAATTCTTTTACTTGCGAAGTCCTCCCATCGGCTTTCCTCGCAATATGGATCAGTATAGAACTATCTGTCAAATTTATGAAAATAAGTACAGGTACGGAACTTACTATGACATCATTAGTAGGATACCTGTCTTTTCCGCTTACAAGTCTTCCAGCAGCGACATTGGCAGAGTGAGTAGACCCAACTGGTTCATTGAGCCTCAGTTGTCTGACCCGCCAACCAATGTCAACTACGGTATGGCAACAGAAGGTAGGCGTACCAATTGGCAACATCAAGCCAGAAATGCTGACTATGCTGGTAGTGGGTTTGACAAGGGCCACTTGAATCCAGACGCCCACAATGCCGATACAGATGACAAGATGGCAACATTCACATTGACAAATGGTGTCCCAAAATATGGCAGATTTAATCAAGTTGTCTGGCAGCAGATGGAAACAGCTGTAAGAACAGTTCTCCAAACAGTCTGCTATCAATTTCTACAATTATGCACAGCATATCATGTCACTGGAGCTGTCAACACTAACCTGAATCCTCAAAGGATCAACCAACGGGTTGTCGTTCCAGATAAAATCTGGAGTGCTGTCTGTGTCCAACGCACTACCATTCAGGGGATTCGGCATGCATTCTCCTTTGGGTTTATTGGGTTCAATGAGCAAATCCAGACACATGCCATTGAAGTTGTCACTGTAGATGTCTTAGAACAACTCTTGACTATCCTGTATAGGAATGATGGACATCGAATCGAAATATTTCAAGATGGATGCAAATCTGAAGACAGAGTCGAGAATAATGATCGGGCAGATTACTATAGAAGGCTAGCAATATCAGGGATGCAAGAGACAGCTGATTCTATTAATGGGAAATTCAGCAACCAAATGACATGTATATCGCGAAAAATTTCTCAGAGGGGAGCAAATTATGGATTCAGCATTGGAATTAAATCTCCCAACGCAGCTCTGGAACTAAGGTCTAATTCTGCTAACCTGGGACTATTGACAAAATCGTTGAGAACCCTTGGACTAGGTTGTACCATTGGCTCTTCAGCTATTTCTCGAAATCGAGTGAAGAGATCAACAGCGGAGGAGGACAATGCTGTCTGCACACCACAGTTCTTCAACGATCGCACAATCACAACGGGCAACTCCAAGTGCATTGATGGAAATTCTTGTCGCAAGAATTCCAAAGGGGTCTACAACTGCAATATTGATCGCAAGTTCAACACAGAAGAGTGCTGTTCAAGTGGCCACCATTGTGACACTCACGGTAAATACTATTACTGGTGTTACACGCATGACACAGATACATCATATTGGCAATATTGCAGCCCGCCTTATTCAGCAGTGACGATTAGTGGGACTGCTTGCAGAGCTGAACACTCTTGTGGACTACATGGCGAATCATACTACTGGTGTTACACTGATCATCCAGGAAGCTGGGATTACTGCTGTGCTCCTTGGTCGCCTTGCAGCTCCCGTGGAAAATGTCAAATATGGAGTTGGGAAGAATTGAGGTTCGCAAAAAGTTGCACTACCAAGCCAAACTCAAAGGTCAACCAACGTGTTGATCTCTTGCTGTCTGCTTTGTCACTTCCAAGCAGAGAGACACCCACTGCAGTATGCCCAAATGGATGGACATTATTTTGCAATGAAAAAAATCTGGCATGTTCCTGTTACATTTATATAAGTGCATTCGCTACTTGGTATAATGGTCAGAGGATTTGCGAACGCGCAGGAGGCACTCTGGCCTCAGTCCATTCTTTAGATCAATTGAAAATGTTGGATAGTCTTGTAAAAGAAGCAAGAGAACCCTGGATTGGAATGAATATCAAGAGAACCCAATATCGCACTTGGAGTGATGGTAGTCGCCTAGATTTCGAAAACTGGCTCTCAGGGGAGCCTAACAGTGTTGACGATAGCAATGAAACCTGCACCCAGATCTATGGAAATCGTGATCCTGAGGACATTTATTACATGAAATGGAATGATAAGAACTGTTCGCAGGAGGAGACGTTCTTCTGTCAGATTGATGCTGTTGACCAAGAGCTAGAAACATGCAATTATTCTAGTGTCGTATGTCCAGAAGGATGGAAGTTATTTTGCCCGAGAGCCTTGTTCTGTTCTTGCTACCTCTATGTTAACCCTGAAGTTGGAGTCAGCTGGAATGAAGCCAAGCTTCAGTGCTCCAACTTCAACTCTACACACCTTGTGTCCATTGAATCATATGTGGAGAATGAGATGCTGAGGTACCTATTATTGGGTAAGGAGTTGCCTACATCTCGTGAAATCCGGGAATCAATGCTGAAACACTTTAATGCCTCTATCGAAGCCAAGAAACAGGCGTCCTTACAAATCGCAATGACTGAGGAGGGATTTCATTTCTTCCTGACAAGCACGGATTGGGAGACCGTTTTCAAAAAGTTGCCATTTGATGTCAGCAATAAAACAGAAATTTGGGTTGGGCTCAAGGATCGGAAAGTGTGGACTGACAACTCCCCGGTGAGTTATTTCAATTGGCCAGAAAAAGAAGGAGGTAGTAGCCAGGGTTTGTGCACACATTACGACACCACAGAGACTTCATGGATGCAAAGTGACTGCGAAAGCAAGAAGGGGTTTGTTTGCAAAAGACTTCCACTTTCAACACTCGATGATGTGCCTGTTTGTCACTGAACATGTCAATTTCGAATCCGATTCACAATGTATCTATAACGAATATATTCAGGACAAAAGGAATGTTGATAAAATGTAGTCCGTTCCTCATGATAGTTCTTATTCTACCCAACAGTTGCTGCTGCTGGCACGAATTGAATGAACGCTATCAGAAATCTGATGATTCTGTTTATCATCTGAAACAATAAACATTCAAAATGAATTAATCAGAGCAATGCATTCTCACTATTACAAAAAACCTCAGTTACAATCGAAAGAAAGCACCGGGTTAGAAAACGTTCTCACCCCAGCCATTGAACGTTTGTCAATATTGATGAAAACACAAACACAAACTTTCGGCAAACGCAGAATTTCCTGTTGGAGTTGGACAATCTGGAACTTAACCTAATCATCCATTATCGGAATGGGCAATGAATCGCAGGCTTTGCATGATTTTGAAGGCTAAACATAATATATCGAATTAAACATATTAAATATTTCGGTTCATAAATATTTCCCATCCTCTCGAAGCCTTCGGCAAGCTCGGCAAGTTTTCACTGCATCGCCTCTTCCTATGACCTTGAAACTTTGCTCCATTGTACTAAACATCAGTAGAAGTTCCTATTTCGCATTTAATTAATAAACTCTTTCTACCTGTAGGTTCCATTATGAACTGTAGATCGAATTTTGGCAGCAGGATTCTGGTTAAGACCATTCTTAGTAGATGAGCCGTAACAAAAAAGTATGGGTCCTTTGGTAGAAGGCTTGGAATTGTGGCCACATGCCGCTAGTACTTTTATGATACGCTTGCTAATGTCTTTTAGGACGACGTGGATGAGTCTGGTCAAAGTGGAATCCTAAACAATATTTTTCAGCTACATATTCAACCATATACAAGCAATACAAGCCTTGCCGAACGTCTTCATTCGCAATTGGATGCAATGCGTTTTTGCCATAAGTTGATCGAGATCTGACTATATGAGAGACATGGAAAAAGATTTGGCAGAATGGATAATTTTAAAATATTCAAAGATTCCATCTTGTCATCTGAATGCCAGGCATGAACGAAGAGCACTCTCTGCAGGCCCATATCCCGCATTTTCCACCTTTATTCACATGTTTTTCCGCATACATTCCCTGATCGTGCCGTTGTTCTGAATTACAGTGCACTATCTCATTTATGGCACGGAAAACATCTGTCAGCACATATATGGCATCTACAGTATATGCATCAAACAGATGCTGAGGCCCAGCATGCGGAAAAATAACCAACAATTATTTCAACGTGTGTAAAGTAAACAAATGTGGTAGGAACACTGAAAGACCAGGAAACCAGACCCATGTGTCAATGATACGGAAAGTTCATTTTATAATGAACAAATGTAGTCCCTACGAATGAATTTCACGATGAAAGAAATACTTATTCATAGACACCATTGTCGGTAACGGCTCAAGCAACAGTGTTGCCCTACTTCGGTTCATCGAAAACCTGAATCTTCAACAAATCCTCAGAACGAACTCGCGAGCAGGCAACAAATAATTGTCCATGCGGGAATACTGGTTCCGGAAGCAGTAATCCGACACGATCTAGTGACTGTCCTTGAATCATGCTTATAGTTATACCGCACTCTCAACTTCTCAACCGACTAAACTTTCTTTTTTCAAAACACTTTCGCTGCCGTTCACGCCATATGGCATGTTTATGCAAGTCGCATTAACAAATAATGACACAGAAGATTTGAAACTAAACCCTAACTTTTTCCACTCGAATTTTTGCAACACTCAATGTACCAATGGGCGAGTATACTCGCCTATTCGAGTGGAAAAGGTTAATGCAAATTGTTTTTCTTCATTATTTTACCATAGCATTCGTTGTTTACTTGATTTTCCCTTTGTTTCAAACTTTTATGTATTAAAATCGCATAGATATCTTGCTCATAGCTAAGTCTCATTTTTCTTAGGACAATCCAAAAACTGTATATGTGGTTGAGCTAATACACAACCAGCCGTTCCTTCCACCTGTGAATGAATAAGGCATGCATTGAAATTTAAACACAAACTTATGCAAGTTCGCAATCAAGAAATCGAACTTCTCTCAAAAATGGTCTGTACCCTTACGGAAAATCCTATAGGATCCTATGTGATTTACCCTTACGGAAAATCTGGTCTAAGATAACCCTGTTTTTGTAGCAGGCTTTGAAATAAAGTATTTTTCTTCGCCCAATGTGCCTCGGAAGTGAATGCACAATACTGTTTTGAAGTTACATAATTGTACACGCATTTTAACGACCAACGAGAGATATTTTGGCATTAATCCTGTCTCTTTGGATGAGGTCATGCCATACATTTAGAGTGATTTTAATAAAAACGCCCCGTTGCTCCCTATGGGAGAGAGGTGTCTTGGTATTTGCGGCCAATACTAGTAAGCTAAATTATCCATGATCATTTGACGGGCAACGAGAAGTTGATATTCACATTAAGTTTTTGCTTTACACTTGCTTCAGCCATGCAATTCCCCGTTACACTGGTGGATCCGTCCACCCGTGGAATGAACCACGGAAACTTTGTTGTATTCATGATGAAACTTTGCACTGGATACTTGTGAAACTATATACATACTTCTGTATTTTGAGGTCAGGTCCTAAACGCGCGATGCTGTGTGATGCGAAGTATAGTCCTGAAAGGTACAATATTGTCCCGTATTGTGAGATTTTTTTTGAAACATGTGCAACATTCTCGCGCATTGACATTTCGTCCTTTCCCTTGCCCATTTGATCATGACACTTTGAGGAATGTCAGCTGCAAGATAATCCTCTGACTTATTGGTCTGAAGATTATCTCGCCTGGAAATTGGATGAGGTAGATTGCTGTAGAAAAATAGCATTGCATGGAAGGGGAGGAAGATGACCGGCTTACATGTAGTCTGAGTAGGCTCTCTTCTTGTCCCCCCTCTCTCTAACGCCCGAGTCGCCACCTCCCGCAGCAAGGGATAGACAGATCGAGGCAAATGTACGACGAAAAAAATGCGATGAGACTTGAGCCCAGAGAGCATCTCAACAGGATCGTTCATGCTAAGTTTCAGCATCCATATCTCTCCGTTTGGCTGAAGTTATAAAATATATTCGTGTACGTCCCTAAGAAAAGTTTCAGATTTCTACCAAGTCTGCTTGGAATGTGATTATACGTATACAGTATATCCTTGGGCGTTTGTATCCGCAACCACCATGTGCGCTGCCTAACGATACGCTAAGCGATAGTACATACATCATCCCCTCACCCCCTCCCCCCAGGCAGGGGACCCGGGACCCGGGACCCGGGACCGGGAATCGCCCCTTTTGCTTCTCTCCCCCTCTCTACAGTAGTGAACATTGACTGAAGTTGTGAATTCCTGACTGAAACCCTTTGAACACACTATGCGGCAGCAGCTCCCTCTCCCATTCCGATTCGGATTGATCAGACAGTCGCGAGAGGCTCGAAAAAACTGGTCTCTCCAGAGCGAAAGGGAGACCTCCATGGAATCCGGGTCGGCCTTGGCTAAACGTGTAGCATTTTCGGGTATTCATAAGTTCGGTCAGCGCTCTACATCTATCAAAGCTCTACGCAGCAGCCGCTCGGACATTGTACGTCTTGCGCATTCAGGTAAGTAGTGCCAAAGAACTAGAAACAGCAATCAAAGATGCTTGGATACACGAAATCTCAGTTGAGTATTGCCGAAGTCTTGTGGAAAGCATGCCGAGACGTTTGGAGCAGGTTATTAAATGGAATGGAGGACATACTAAATATTGACTGTTCTGAGAATTCTGGAAAAAAAAACGTGCTGATGGTGTGAAATCCTTTGATTTGGGATTATTCAAACAATAAAATCAGTTCTTGAAGATTAATTTCGAATAAATATGCGATTTGTTGCCTCTAACTAAAATTTGAGGGCGGTCTTAAACTTTTGGCTACGACTGTATATCTCGCCTGTGCTAATTATACATCCTAATAGCATAAACTCCTTGGAGAAAATTAGATGAAAAATTGAAATCATTGAGCCCTCCCTAACACTTGTTATGGAATCAGAATCTATGTATACCCCAGGTTCAGTCTTAGCTCAAACGCAGAAACCTCATTCGACAGCCCTTCGGGCCCTTCATGCTAAGGCGCTTCTTGTCCCCCATTCTAGTCCCCGGAATTTTCTTTGATGAGGATGGATACAGGAACTGTAGCATAGATTCATGGGCCTCGCTTCATGCCACGGCAGTAGAATTCTAGGTCAGAAAGGCCAACATTTCACTTAATGGGTCAAAAGGGAGCATTCGGAACTGATGGTGCTGCGATGGCAGTAAGGAAGGTTCTTTGCTATCTTCAATCCTGTGATATAGGAGGCCATCAGAAAACATTTCAGATTCTAGACTCATAACTGTCACCAACACCAATTTTTATTTCTTTATTACATATATTTCCATTTACACGAGTATAAATACACTTTCAATTTGCCATGCATGAATACTTTCAAAACATGTTTGATACGAACCATGTTCCAGGGGGTGACCCACAAGCAACCATCGGGCTTTTAGCCTCATGAAGGCGATATCCAATGCATTCCGGTTATGTGAGAGGTTTACCCAAAACACATCCCGGTGTATGATTCAAGACGAGTTTGCAAGTCAAAACATGTTGTAGTCACTCAAAGTTCCCTGCTATCTCCTCTAACTGACGACTTTTTCCATCCGTTAGATAGCGAAGTACCAGCTGGGCCTCTTACATCTCTGATGGTTGCCAGATGCGCAAGAGATGTCTAATGATTGGGGTAACATTGATGCATTCCTAATAAAGAGGGAAATGAGGATATGGTCCCATCAGGGTCTCTAGGTTAACCCACTCTTAGTCTTACCTAATAAGGGATTAATGGCGATAAATAAGACATCATGGTGACGTCATCCTGAGCAACCAGGGAAAACGACATAAATGCCGTTTAGACAGTCTTCTTATCTGCCATGTTGGCGGCAAGATACTTGTGCCGGCTCCATCCTTATTCCCTTCCTTCTTTTTCGGTGGACTGCATCTCGTATTTCGTAACGTGAGTCGTAATGGGCCTGGTGCCGAAAGATTCCTAGGCTATTAGGCTGTTGCTCTTGTTAAGCAGAAGTGGACGTTTTGGTGAGAGTTACGAGAGCAGACTGTAAACTGAGTGAGGCATTTCATGTTATACTCACAGAGGATCTCTCCCAAGACTGAGGGTGGTCTCAAGTATAATCCAAGGCATGAAGAGAGGTAATATACTCAAGCAGAGTAGCGTTTATGTACCATTAATTTGTATAGGGGGGGGGAGGGGAAGTCAAGGTTGAATCTCGTACGCTACGTCAGTAACGACCACGAAGGAAAGCTGATGAGAATCCAGTGAAACGACATAAATTTGAAGGCCAAAACTCACAAAAATGCAAGGATCCACACAGACAAGTGATTTTGAGGCCCCACTCATTTTAACAGGATTGCTTTAGCTACTCCTTGGGGTTTTCTTTTCAACACAATGTCTTAAGTTAAGTTTTAATTTTATATTCTATCAGTATTGATGGATCTTGCCCATGCTTAGAACAGAAATGCACCTATCCCTTGAATAAATTTTGCTATACAATTTAATTTCTTCCAGACTTATATTCGGGAAGCTGGGACCCTCCTCCGAAATGCCCTTTGTTTTTCAAATCTTATGAATTCAGAGGTTACAACTAAAGTTAGCAGCACTTTCTGTGTCTTGTTAGCAGCACAGAAAATGACGACTTGGAAGCTCCCAAAGCTCTTGGGTGAACAACCCTCCCAAGGCCAGAACAATCATGGCCCATGACACGGATATAAACACAGTCTAAACGCAATCCATGATCTCATACTTCTGCGTCCTCTCATAGGGAATGCAGCACTCTTAGAAGAATATTATAATTAGTCGACTTGGCTTTCATGGAGTATCTGAAGTTCATTTTAAGGTCACACTATAAGCTGCTTAATAAATTAATATATTCAGTTTGTAACACTATGTACAGGGTGGTGCAAAGTCGCGCATCATGGAAGATTTCACTCTTGCATTACATTAATTCGTGTTAAATTTCATGTAACTTGCAGACTCATCAATGTGAACAGAATCCGAATAACGCAAGCCAAGTTATCAGCTGAATGGCATGTACTCCGCCGAGTCTACGTTGAAATTAAAACATGGATTTTAAAAACATTCTTCAATGCCTATCACCAGGTTAAACAAGGGTTGTGCATTATTACAGCGAAGAAATCAAGTGAAGACGGCAAATATTTGAGAGAACCTTCCTTAGCATCGAAGTCAATTGTGTTGTCAATATCAAAGGTCGCTAGCGGATGTTCGATACCGACTGGACTATCTACGGGAGTGAAGAATTATTTTGGAGAAAGGTGACGTTAGAACTGCTACCTCTCAAAACGCCGAAATATATAGAGACGACTGATTTCGTCAATCTTTGCATGACGCTTAGAGGCGAGGATCGCTACAAGAAGCATAAGATCCACACCTGTACGAGTGCCATGAAAAGGATAGAAAACGGAGCAGTGATGCAGCAGTGGAACAGTAACAAGCTCTTGTGGATGTTGAAGATGGCTTACGTGTCAAGGAAGGAGGGCAGAAGAAGAAAGTTCCATACCTCGCAGAAAAACTGCCAAAGGCACTTGGAAGAATGCAAACATGAATCGGAACAGCACAGCAATGATTTAATAGTGATATCCAGTAATCCTTTTGAAACAGCGGAAGGCGATCTTGGGATTCCTGAAGAAGTCGAGGGCATAAAAGTGAGTCTTTTGCATTAGGGGGGTGCAATACAGCAGCCCTTGATGACCATCAGTTACGACCAACCGAGGAGTCAACTATTAATACATTGGATGGTAGATGTCTTGTTTCAGCCAGCCTTTATGCATCATCAGTTACGAACGCCAGCAAATATTCTCCCTTCACTGACCTGAAGAATGTACGTAGAGAGACAAACGATGAACGTAGACCCTTTTGTCATTACGTACCCCGTGCGGAGACTGGTATCCATATGGCTGCGTGGGAATCCGAGAATTGCTTGATTGAGAAGGTCTTGGAGAATTTGGATTGGAGTTGCCCTTTGTGCCTCTCACGTCAAAGTCTGCCTCGAACTCGCAACAAGTGCTACCTACTCTATCTAGTGCAATCCCTAACGAATACACCATTTTGGAACGAATTGCCTCAAAATGCAACCCTAAAGAAATTGAAATTTGAAGTTCCATTGGAAGTCCGTCAAACCTGAAAGCCAAACCTAGTGACTTGAAGACAAAGAAGGGTCAGCTGAAGGTTATACGACTGCTCCAGAACGTCATGCGCGAAACAGGAGCCTGCGAAAAGGAAGCACATGGGGGCATCTCCTGTTCTTGCTCTCGCGATCCAGAGGAATATGTGACGCTCAATTACGGCCAGCAACTAGACCTTGCTGCCAGCTACGATGGCATTTTCCACATCTTGCATATCCACGTGGATAACAAAAACAACAATTAGGAGGCAGAGAACATTGGACGATTAGTCGCATCCCTGGTGACTATGAATCCTTCAATGATCTTCCTCAACATCATTCGAATGCCGATTTTGTACGGAAAAGGTAGATGCTACGACGTAGAATATCGTATCTCATATCCAGTGAATATCGGATCCATGCTGCGATTCTTTTCCATCAAGTAGGCCAACAACATCACTGTTGACGGGGAAATATGCACAAGCATGCAATTTTTGCGAATTTATCTGGCAGCACAACAGCGCAAACCGACTGGCCACTGCGCCAAGTGTTGCCAGTCGTCCGCGAAGTATCTCATGGTCAAGTCGTCATGGCTTCCATCAAAATGAGCCCGCTGTGNTAGTAACGGTTAAAACATTCCTTTCCTCCATTATGTTGCATTCTCTGTATAGGGGGAGAAAGTAGTTTCTTGACGCCCTGTAGTGTCGAAGGTGTGTTGAGATTGTTGTACATGTCCTTAAGTGACATGTGACAATTACGACATTCATTTGTGATAATTACGACATTCACAACCCTGAAGTTCCATCGTGACTTCCCGTTTTCTAGTGCTGTGGAAAGTGACTCATTCTAAGAGCTTATCTGCCCTTGAAGTACGGTGGTATCAATTGACTGGTCTTTCATCCTTTCACCCAAAAATATCAAAGGTCTTTCTCAGGCTCGCAAATGTGCTACAGAGTGGTTGATATCATTTTCCGATTCACATTGTAATCGAGAGATCCTGAATTTTCCCCCCACTTCGAATTCGCGCAATCAATGGATGCCTGGTGTAGAACGGCGCTGAAAGACATGAGTATCATGGGCAAAGACATGATGATCGACACAGAACATTTCCGCGATAAGCTCACGCAGAAATGACCTCATGTCGTTAGTGCAAGAAAGGGAGCTGAAGGAAAAGGCAACTTACGGGGAGAAAATCGAGGGGTCATTTTAAATCTTCCTTCAAAGAAATCCTCAGCATACCTTCGACCTTCATCTAGTGATTCTCAAGAAAATGAAGGATGACATCCTGGAGCGGGTACGTTTGTTTACCTAGAGTCCCCGTTCAGATATGAACTTCGGAATCGGGATAACGTCCGTTGTGCATGTGCATGGCTTTCAAGGCTCTAGAAGTGGAAGAATCCACTTCGGTTTCTTCGGCTCATGGAACAATGGGTCTTGTCCATAAATAATATTCGTTCATAATTTGGATCAGATTCAGAGAAATACTGGTTGAATCCATCAACGGAGACACCCTTCAGAGTCCTAGACTTACCGCACTTGAAATTTTCTCTGAGTACAAATGGGCTAACATTCAATTGCCTCCCTAAAATGAAAGCAGCATAGAAAAGGAGATCAGGCTGGAAGGTAGGGATGAGACAGCTACTTCAATATGTTAGAAGGCAGTCAGAATTTGACAATTCCATGGACATATATTCATGGTAGGACAATTAAGTCTTTTTTTTTAAGGAATTATATTTTCTCCATCGCTAATGAAGTATGATAGGTGTAACACGGAAATTTTTTCTACTTCAGAATGAAATATTTGTCAAAAAGTACTTTAGTGCTAAATGTCGTAGAATACCACAGTTTACACAGTGTACCATTGGTCCACTCAAATATGCAAATACCTTGAGGAAAATCTTATTTGATGGAATTGGCAATAGTAGATCCCATCAGTATAATGGGTGGAATGAGACGCTCAATAAGACAATTTCTGGTGAAGATATTGTAAATTAGGTATAGGGCGTACCTATTTTTTATGTATCCCAAAAAAGGAATTTCACAGTTATATTACGTTGAAAATAGCAGTTTTTGAATGCGATAGAATATAAAGCTGATCTTGACTGCACAATACGCCTCGACCTTGAGAAATGCATGGAAAATAAGAAAAGCCAAATTGTTTCTAATATAAATACGTTTTGCGAAAGTGCAAATATCCTGATAAGTACGATGATTGTGATGTAATTTATTTGTTATAGCAAAGTAACTTCTCTCGGAGCCTGGTAATGGGAGTTCAGAGAATTCAGTAGGAATCTCCAAGGAATTCTATGGTATCCTCTATAGGATTCTATTCAATGCTCTATTGAATTCTACAGAATCCCTCCACATAAGGAGAACTTCATGTACTTCTGTAAGAGACCGTGTAAGTTTCTACTGGTTTTTAATGAAAATTGTCACCAGGGTGCAGCTGCGATATAATACATGACATAACTGACTGCGATATAATACGGAAAATCACTGGGATATGGGTCATTCCATTCCAACTGTCCAGATGGGTGGCGCTCAACCATCGCAGAAGAAATTTTTATACAGGGTGGCCCAAAAAAACGCACCAATTTTGATCGGCAATAACTATTGAACAAATGAACCTTTTTTCGTGTTCGAAAAGGGAATTGAAAGGTCTATTAATCCTCTTTCCATCGCCATATCAGTTATCAAATTTTAATCAACGGAACCGGAGCCATTGCAATTTTAAGTACAAGCACCCAAAAAAGTGGATGAACAAGGCTGGCTTCTTGCTCTCTGCATGCAGCATCCTTGGGCATCCAACGGCGATTTTCCGTTGCGTGCTTGCAACTGCCGTGTCTTTCAAATTTCATCCTATGAGAGTGCAATTGTAACTGGCCGACACCCTTCCAGTCCTATCACGGTGTGACGGACCGCCGCCCTTCCAGTCATGTCGTCCAGGGGAAAGGAAAGGAGGCATGCTGATTGAGGAGACGGACGGAAGTCATTGGGATAAGCCGAGGAGACAAGGGGAAAACGTATGAGGGGACATTATCTCAGGGATGCCGGATCTAGATCGCCATCCCCGCTCTTCCAGAGGTGACCTCCAGTCAGGATCCGGATGACAATATCTTCGGACATCCCTGTCTAGGAAGCCCATGGCGCAACCAAGGGTTTATGAGACAACCTCATTTCCAAAACCATTGGTTGGACAGGTACATGTTCGGAGATACGGATCCAGAAATTAATGAAGATGATTTTGTCCTCGAGTGCCTTTCCCAATAAGAACTGTTCCTGGGAATTGGACAACCAATGGGCGCGAGCTACCACCCAAGAACCCCTCCTCTGGACCCTGAAGAAAAAGGAAGAAACTCCGTCTGAAAAGCCAGTCCCGAGAGAAGCGAGGGGACTCGGCCCTGGCCCTAGCCGACGGGTGTGGAGAAAATAGATATATGTTGGATCCCCCTCAGAAAGTCCACGTTTCCTTGAGCTTCGTGCTAAGACGAGTGCTTGTGCATAAACTGTATTTCTAAGTGTACGTAGGGCTGCGAACGTCATTGAAGTGTTTTCGTTTCACATCTGTTGACGTGGTTCTGGTGCTGGGATGTCAAATTTGATATTAATAATCAAGGAAGCTATGAATAAGGGTGGCCCATCACTGAATCGACATGCGCAAACTTACCCAGTGATGGACCACCTGGGCCATAACCGGTGCCGTGAATCGATTCGTGTTGTCTTAATGATGGGCCAATTTATATTTTCGGAGGGATATTATGCCTCCATAACTGGTTATTTTCGTTACAAAATGCCCTAACACTCCAAAGGTTCCCTATGATGAGGAGGCTATGGAAGATGCTATCCTTCAAGAAGGAATGATTCCATAAATCAACAATTTGTATTTCATCCCCCTGACGACCATATATCTCTAGTATTGCCAAACCCCGCATCAACATATGCATAATTCTTGCTCCAGTTCGCCTGAACTCACTCCTCAGAACTTCCAATCTTCCTTGCTATCCATGTCTCGTTGATAATCAGTGTCGAGCAACCACTGAGAAAAACGAATTTCATTTGCAGCCGCACGCATATTTTCTGTCAAACGAATCGTTTTGAACGATGGCCACAGCGGGCTCATTTTGATGGAAGCCATGACGACTTGACCATGAGATACTTCGCGGACGACTGGCAACACTTGGCGCAGTGGCCAGTCGGTTTGCGCTGTTGTGCTGCCAGATAAATTCGCAAAAATTGCATGCTTGTGCATATTTCCCCGTCAACAGTGTTTTCAACGCTAGTGGGTACTATATTGGGTTCGGATGGAGCACATTGCCATTAAGACAGTTGTGACGAAAGTCGCCTTTTCCCGCTTTGAAATGAACAGTCGGCAGTGCTCAATAGAGCCTTCGCATCATTAGGGCTGAGATTGTGCGGAACAGCAGGAATTTCGTTGAACGTCCCGGACACCGCAGCTCGAGTATGGGTTGGTGCGTCGACGCGTACACGCGGTGCTCCCCACGAACCGTTAGCATTCAGTGCCCGAGTCTGGGCAGTAGGCTGACTTTATCTGTATGGGGTGTTGAAAAACTTTTTGCTATTTGATATATTTTTTCAAGTGTATTTCAAACAAACATTTTGTATTTTTTATATGAAATATTATTGGGCTGCATTTACAAAACCTTTTCCAGGGACATTTCATTTTGTATTAAAATACACAATCACTTTTATTTTGCCTAGCTCTGATGATTGCTACAGAGTGCCATGTTTTTATGTAGTACATTCCAGCATTAACCTTTTTGATAATATTTTCTGTTTCATTTCTCCCGGTTTACACTTGGGACAGGATGGTAAATGAAAAAAAGAGTATTCTTGCTGTACTGAAATATGACACCCATACATTAGGCCACGATGCATGCAACTGGCATTTTTGAGGACCTTAAGGGGAATATGCAAGAATCTCAAGTGTGCGATTCCCGTACTCTGCTAAATTCACACTGGTGGAATTTCCACACCCAAGCAAATCCACACGTGCGGAATGGATGAGGTTTACTTTTACAAGGGTATAATGGTATGCTTCTAACTCGCTGCTGCGGTTGGGACGTAAGATGAAGGAAGGGAGGCTGCAAGACGACACCATTCTTCACCGCGGTCCTACAATGCTCTGATCCTGGGACTGCAGGCGAGACAGCATTCCCGAGTTATTTTGAACATTTCACATTCTGCCTAACTACTGTATGCATAGCCAGCATGTGCGAGGTGGTTGCTTCCTACGGATCTGATTCTTACCGCTAACCATATCCATCGCAATCCGTATAGAATTATATCCATGTGGGGTGTGACATGCCTGGAATTTTATCATTTAGAACATTAGGAAACATTGAAAACTCGTTTGAAATCCATGTTTCTCGCCAACGTTTTTGCCTGGATACGTCGAATTCAAGTGACCCCTGTTATATTGACATTTCATTGAAATATCTTTTAAATACCTTTTACACGAAGATTGTGCTTTTCCAAGCAAGTTCGGAATACTGTTTTACTTCCCCCTGGAGAAACATTAAATGGCTTTGTGTAACCCCGATGCTTTTTTTGCCCCATCTTCGAACGAATTCTCGGATCACGTAGATAATCCCAAGTGTCGCAGAGAGTAGTATTGTCTAAATACAAGCATATTTTCCTCCTGCATTTGCTGATCTCTGAACTAGAATCTATGGCCGCTCCGAGTGCCCATTTTATATCAAGTGACTCGGGGTGTCCTAATAGTTTTTCTTTGCCTTGATTTTGAGGTTCCAGGTCATTTCTTCGACTGGAGGTTTCGACGAAAGCCTTTCTAAGAAGTGTCCATTCGAAGAAATGATCTGGAACCGATTTGAAGCATTCACCTCCGTACCAAGTTTCTCTTGCTCATGAAGTCGCTACCATGAATTGTTTAGACACTTGATGTTCTCATTCAAAGGAAGAAAATGGCAAGCGCACTGGGATTTAATTACAGCTGTATGGTTCAATAGGAAATGCAAATCCATGTTAAAGGAATACAGCCGTTTTATTTCATGATGGTATCTATGGTTAGTTGGATGGTTCAGCGGAAGTAATTGATGGCAACCGAGATGGCGAAGAGTACCACGAGGACCGCTATGACCCCATTCTTTCCGCTGAAAAGTAAATGTTAAATTTCAAATTTCAATGCTGCGAATACTGAACATACATTTTAAATAACATGCCAACTATAAATTGAAATGAGAATAAACTTGGTAGAGGGAATGGAAAAAGTAGCACAAAAAGGAAATAAGAAGAGAGTGTTACATATTGATGGAATTAAAATATAAAATCGTAAAAAAAATTAATTACAGTAAGACTTAGAAGAAAAATGAAATGCAAAAGGAACCACTCGTTTCACATCATAGGTTCCAGCAGAAAAGCAAGGACAAGCTTGCAACAACTCAGCTGGCAACAGTATTAAAGCTAATGTGTCCAGAGATCAGATGACGTCACGATTTAATCCCATAGGAACCGATGGAAACTGTAAGAACACTCTGGAACTGTCGAAAACGCTCCTCAAACGAGATTTTAATTAAGTATCGAGTAAGAGGAAGGTATCACCTTAATATCTTGTAAACTTGTTGCATCATATAGCTTGTGTCATCTGCTTTCTTCTCGATTCTGTCCGCTTTCTCCTGTAGCACAGCCGTCTCACCCAATTGTATCTTGAGCTTCTCCTCGGTCTTTTCATGTTCAGAGCTGCGAAATGCCCTCCGCTGCATTTTCAACTAAAAATTTGCGTAATGGATTGGATCTCGGTTTCAACTTTACTCTGCTTGTAAATTGAGGTAATTGCATTTAAATGGACGAATTCGTCTAGTGAACACGAAAGGATAGGATAATAGTGCGCAGCTGAACATCAACAAAAGCAAGTCCTTATTTGCAACATCTCTCTTCACATAGGACTAAATGTCCACCGCTGGGCAAGCTCTTCATACCTGCCGTTGTCGATCGCTGCCGTTCCGCTTCTGCAAGGAGCGGGAATCTTCATCTTCCTCTGCAACATAATCAAACATCATCAGTTCTCCAAATCAGTTAAACGAAATACAAAGAGCAATCCGAAAGTTTCTGCCCTGAAGTACCCGGTCAGCAATTTATCTCCGCGCCAAGTGTGGCTTATCTCCGAGGTTCGCGTGTTACAAGCTTGGGCCAAGAACATCAGCCCACACATGGATTCATGAGCTATAGGTGGCATGTGCATTTGCCGTAGCGGAAATGACCGCGTTATCTGTGGAACCCCCATCGGTGGGCCAAGTTTGGCTTATGCGTGGGGCACCTTACTGAAAAAAAGTAACCTGACTGGTCTGTCTGCACGTGGAAGCATGGCACCAACGTGGCGTATATGTGAGCCACTCCATAAATGTCCGCTTCTTCTGCGGGAACCTGCTAAAATGATGGAGACATTTCTATCTACAGGACTAGTACTGCTGGTACTGGCATAACCCCCTTCCCAAAGCATGAGTCTGAACTATGGATAAGCAGGAGGCATATGGTAAAACAGGAATTGATATACCCAAGAAACGTATTGATTATAGTACGCTTCAGGGGAAGGTCCATTTCCTATTGGTTTAAATTGGGAGAGTAAATTTTGGCTGCTACTGGTTCGTAACGCGAATTCTCGTTCCTTGATGATTCATATCCCCATCCTTTGCCAACCCGGATTCATTAATTATTAGGGGTCAAGATGAGCTTCGGTCAAACGCGTATGATTAAGCCTCTCAAAACCGTATCTCTATTAGCAAAGGCGAGTTTTTGGTTCATGGATGGAGACTGAGGGTTATCTTGAAAGATCGAGTTGAGGCTTTCATGCATATGGAGGGCAAGTAGGATGGATTCTCCCGGGAAGCCATGCAAAGCAACACCACCAGAGTGCTGAAGGACATTGAAGAATGACACGAAACTCTTTAAGTGCCTCTTTTCATCTTACCCAGCTTGCGTTAAAACTGTGTTCACCCTAGCTGCCTCATTGACAAATTCAAGATTCAAGATAGTGATATCAAGAGGCGATTTCGCCCATTTCGATATCACGTAACAAGTTTACAAGATATTAAGGTGATACCTTCCTCTTACTCGATACTTAATTAAAATCTCGTTTGAGGAGCGTTTTCGACAGTTCCAGAGTGTTCTTACAGTTTCCATCGGTTCCTATGGGCTTAAAGCCATATTTTTTTAATTTTTTTTTTGTTATGTGACTATCCTAGTTGCTTACTGTTTAGTACCTAACCTAAGTTATTAGATGTGCATGTTTAGATTCCAAAATGAATGGTCTTTCTCATGATCTCTTTCTTTCTTTCTTTCTCTCTTTCTATGATTTTTTTTCTAGCTCTAGCAGTTTAGGCTGTGGAAGGGGGGCTGTCCATGTGCAAAACCCGGTACTACCGTGGACATGGAGTCCAATGCGAAGGGACTAAATCTCACTAAGTAAAATTGCCATACCATCACCCATAAAATACTACTCTTGGTTCAAAATCCAGGAAACCTTCCTACAATCTGTTCCTCTGCTAAATTCCTTGGCATCTAAATTGACTCTCAACTCACATCCAAAGATCATGCTGCTCATGTTTGTGAACGAATGAAAGTATGCACTTACGTCCTTAGGAAACTTCCAGCATATACGCTATATTACCAAAAGTATTGGGACTAGCGTCCCTAGGTCGATAACAATTGTCCCAGAGGTCATGTGCTTCAACGCTGCCTAGAGGTACAGGATAATTATATTGTCTTACAATCACTGACGGGAGATAGCACGGACTATGAGGAATATAGGAGGATCACGCGGACGTTGAAGAGGGAAATTAGATCTGAGAAATGGGAGGTCGAGGAACGGCTGGCTAGCGATACTAAGAAGAACCCTAATGCTTTTTATCGGTATGCTAGTGGTAGGTGTCAACAGTCGATCGGGCCGCTAATGAACGATAAGGGAGTCGATTGCAAGGGATAAGGATATGGCCAGTATACTTAACGAGTACTTCGCTTCCGTTTTCACTGTGGAATCCGACTCGGCACCGATTTTGAAGGAGGTGACCTCGGCGTGCATCGAGGATATTTCCATCACAGAGGAGACGATCGTGAATACGATAGGGAAGTTAAAAGTGGGCGCAGCGACCGGCCCCGATGGGATTCACAAGAGAGTCATTAAGGAAACCGCCAGAGAAATATCGGTTCCACTAAGAATTATATTCGATAGCAGCTTTTCGCGCGGGGAAGTACCTGAGGACTGGAGACGAGTAAACGTCGTACCGAAGGGCGAAAAGAGTAATCCAGGAAATTACAGGCCGGTAAGTCTCACGAGTATCCCAGGGAAGATCATGGAGAGCATACTAAGGGACCATCTCTTGGATTTCCTCGAAGGAAAAGCGCTCATTCGGGACTCTCAACACGGCTTTAGGAGGCGTCGAAATTGTCTCACCAATTTGCTCGAACGGAAGAGAGGGATGAAGGGAATCCTGTGGACATCGTCTATTTAGATTTCGCGAAAGCTTTCGATACCGTTCCTCACAAGAGGTTGCGGGTTAAACTGGAGGCGCACGGGATCCAGGGTAGGACGAGCGAGTGGATCGGTAGCTGGTTGGCAGGACGAGAGCAACGTGTGATGATAAATGGGGAAGCGTCGAAGGAGATCGGAGTCGCAAGCGGTGTCCCTCAAGGCGAGGTCCTCCAACCGCTCCTGTTTTTGGTCTACATAAACGATTTAGACCTCGGCGTAGAAGGTAAGATGAGTAAATTTGCCGACGACAACAAGATAGGTTTTACCATAAGGGGGGAGGCGGATAGGGCTCGAGCCGAGCGAGATTTAAGTCTTTTGCACGAGTGGAGCAAGAAATGGCTCATGACGTCTAATAAAAGTAAGTGTCACGTTCTCCACGTCGTTCGAAACAACGGAAGGCCTCTCGACACGTTCGGCGACGTTAAATTGGATGAGGCAAACGGAGAGAGAGATTTAGGTGTTTCTATCAATGAGGACCTCAAGTTTTCCTCGCACGCGCAAGCGACGGTGGCCAAATGCAACAGGATTCCAGGTTACATTCGTCGGTCGGTTGCAAGTAGGACATCTGGCGTTATTCTTCCATTGTATGCGGCGCTGATAAGACCCCAGCTGTAATATTGCATCCAGTTTTGGAGGCCTACAAATTTGTTTGCGCTCGAGAGAGTACAGAGGATGGCCACAAGAATGATGAAGGAGGTCAGGGGACTATCATACGAGAAGCGTTTAGAAGTGTTGGGACTGTACTCGCTCGAACGAAGGTTAAGGAGGGGCGATCTCATCCAGGCTTTCAAGATAAAGGAATAGATCATGTCGAGNATGTGGAACCAAAATGATATTCCTCCTCTCTACATCCCCTTAGCTCTAATCCTTCTCTAATCTCCCTCTCTGGCGACTCGACGATCGTGATATCGAAATGGGCGAAATCGCCTCTTGATATCATAAACTCTCTTGACTCTTGACTTTTGACACTTCTAGGAAGAATAACTCCCTAAAAAATTAGCCAAAGTTACTTACATTCAAAGGTTATACATGTGAAGTCATGGGGATGGTGAATAGAATAGCAAAATCGAGTTGTGCTACATTAAGCTACAACTGTTCCATAAGCTGTTCTGATCAAGAATGGAATTGAGACGCGTTATCACACTGGAAACTGCCGGCGTTATCATGCCCTTGGGAATGGCATCTTAGAGCATTTGCAATGATTTCATATGGCCGTGACAGTTCCATAGTTAGGTCATCTTTTAAAGTTTCAGAAATACATGGGACACCCCCTATTACTCTTCTCCGCATGAGGGCTGGGAAATCTCAACAGCTGTTGGATTACATTGTCACCAAGCTCTATAATATGCTAATAATTCACCATTTCCTTTTAAACTAAAAAGAAATTAACTCAATTCTCCTCTCAAGCCAAATATGTAATACTAGCGAGTTTGTTTGGTCTCGCTATGGTCGCGCCTTCATCAAAGACAGAAAATACATTAATGAATTAGTCACTGAGTGGCAAAAACTTGTTCAAATTACGTCCCTATCGAGATATGTGCCATAAGGAAACGTAATAGAGATTTTTTACAATCGAAATTATCACTACAATGACTTATTGTGAACCTAACTTCCATAATTTGCCTTGAGGATACTTTTGAAAAGTACTATTTTTTCTGCACTCAGCAATCGAACATGTACTTCTGAGCCATGTTTCAACTTTCTACTGCTCTCTGCTTTCTTGGATTGAAAAAGATCCTGGAAAATGCGTTTCCCAAAAAAATGCGCCCTGAGGGGTTTTACTTAGAAAATAATATTTTTTACGTAAATCGAAACTCAGAGAACTCCGGGCCCACCAAGTTTCAGTCTCATACCTTTGCCCTATTTGCTGGTGCAAAAATATATTTGGAAAGACGACCCATCCAATAACTGTGTCCTGAGATGCCCCACGAAAGTTGACATTTTCCTGAACTCTACACCATGTCAGTTATGTTTGTGTAGAGTTTCCCCTTTCCATTTCTGCCCGATTCGCTAGCGTCGAAAAAATTCCTTAAAAACATCACCCCAAAAAAATATGCCCCCAGGGGATGTATTAGAAACGTGACATTTTTTCTCTTTTTGCCTGTCCATGAAAGCATCTAGTTTCTTCTTAAAGATAGTCACAGCGCGGTGCAGCC
>CAJPEV010002694.1:0-14164 GCA_905338385.1 Darwinula stevensoni
TTTACAATTTTACATGAATTTTCTTTGTGCTTTGGGCAAATTTGGAAAATAACTGCCATGAGTCACCTAAATACGCAATATAAGGGCCAAATTCAGTGTAAACATATGAGTATGGCTAATTGAAATATTCAAACCTTAATTGAGTTCTTTCAGGATGTGAGGGAATGAAAACTCATTTAATTCACGTGAATGAAGGGGAGAAAATATATTTCCAAAATCCCCACAGCAAAAACCAAGTTCCTGCAACCTATAGGGAACAGTTTCCGAATACAGGCAGAAATGAAGCCAAACAGGCTTGCTCGCACGACTCGAAATCCAGCCTCTTCACCACCGCCCACTCCTCTCCGTCGAAGGCTTCAACGGTCGAGTTCCCATTTCCCCCGATGGCATACAGCCGCCCCTCGAACGAGACGAGTCCATGAAATGCTCTGTCTTCCTTCATGCTCATCAGCTTCATCCAATCGTTTGCCCGCTCATCGTACGCGAAGAACGACTTCCTCTGAGACCAGGATGCATCGTATCCTCCCGAGACGCAGAGCAGCCCGTCGTGGAAGACGGCGACGGCATCCCTCCTCTTAGAAGGTAGAAAGGCCAGCGTCTCCCAACTACCAGCTCTAACATCCAGTCGCTCGTGCACCCCAACGGGAAAATTCTTATTATACGCCCCTCCGATGACGTGGAGACAGGAGCCTTGCAATACAACCGCTGCGCTTCGACGGCGGTAGTTCAACTCGGGCAGAGGAGACCATGTTTCTCCTTCCAAGTCGAACCGGTATGCGCACCCGCAGCAGCCGATATCATCTTGCCATCCTCCGCAAAGGAAGATGGAGGCAGGAGACGAGGCGCATGCAGAAGACGCGGCGTTGAAAGGGGGTGAAAGGGCCAGTCTTCCATTTCACTCTTTCGAGTTCGAAGATCTTCAGTTTCCCTTTCCCCACTACGAGCAGGTTCTTTCCAACCGCAGTCAAACGTCTCCAGGACATATCCTCAGAATATGGATAATTGATGACATCGATGTAATCCCAGCGATCAAGATCAATTCGCCCAATCTTCTTCTCCAGGTCTTTCGGCTTGGCCAAGAAGAAAACGTGACCAGCCTGAATGTGAAAATCCACGGCTTCCATCCTCGGATTCTTAGACGGGTCGGCGCCATCCCGAGCACCTGATCCACGCTTTATCGTCTTGACAACCGGCACCAAGTCGCGGAGTTCGGGAACGTGATAATCTTTCGCTTCGCTGATGAGTTGAGTACATCTGGGATCTCCCCGGATGCATGGATTAGAAACCACGTTTCTCTTCAAGTAATCGCAGGAGAGGAGTGGCAGCCGGACTCCATCCAAGACCTCCGGCAAGAATTTCTTCCTGTCCTGGTCGTGTTCGACCCAGCGCATGCACGCCTCGAATACTTCCTCTTCCGATCTCACCTCCAAGTCGTCTCGGAGAAGAAGACCCTTAATTGTTTCCATCCTCACCGTGAGGAAACCAGGTGCTGCCACGATGTCAGTGAAGCAACGAGCCATGTATTGGAAGATTCTCTTTTGCAGCTGCTCCTCACGCAGTTGCTGGGCCTTTTTGAGTAGGCGAAAGGCATTCCGCGTATTCAGGTCCTCGGTGAGCTGTGCGATGACGATATCGCAGAGATGCCAGATCTTCAATGCGCGTGCATCTCTCAAGATGGCCAGGGTTCCGTCCTCGCCATCCATGGAAAATTCTTGACGGTGCACGAACTCCCACACTCCTCTGAAGCCCTTCTCAGAGACCTTATCGAGGAGCCCGTCCCTGTCATTTGCCCGTGCGGTGAATTTGTCGTCAAAGTAGGGCGACCACGCGCCTAGTAGGAGTTTGCTGCTGGGAAAATCCGATCCGCCAACATGTAAGGTGATATCCATATACGGCGCCTTTCCGTCGACTTTTGCAGCGATTCTTTGGCTCGCTAGCTCCAGATCAATCTTGGTTTTCTTATAACTTTTCCTTCCCTCGTCCATTCTGACAGAGCACGAATGGCAAAATAAGTTTCAGGAAATAATCTGAAAATAGATGAAAACATTTTGAATGAAATTTATATTATTAGTAGCTGAAAGTGATAAAATAATAATTCAGGATGAACATCAATTTCTATCGTGAATACTCTTTTCCTTAGAAAATAATACAACTTAGGCCATTCGAAGAACTTGGGAGGACGAAAAAATAAAAGCGAACTAACGAACGGCTGTAAGAGAAAGCACCTAAGAAAGACACCACCCAGATATTTAATTTTGGCATTTTAATTGCGAAGATTCGTTGGAATGCCTTCCGAATGAATGCCCATTGCCTTGAGCCACTGAACCCGACCCGAAAATAGAACGGCGGCCAATCCACAGTCGATCAGATTCACTTCAGGTCAGAATAGCACCGGCATGGCGTAGTCGAAACTATTTTCATCGAGGCACTCGATAACAAATTTATCATTCTCCGATTATACATCCACTTATGGAAATGAGGCTCACGCAGTGCTCTCAACGTCCAAATTCTCTCCAATCTCAACCAGAATCAAATGCGAAAATGATTCCTGAAAATTCACCTAGTTCTTCCATTCCCAGTAAAATGTCATTTGCTGAACATGCTAAACATGACATAAATGCAGGACAGGACTATCGGACAAGGCGTCTCCAGGAGAGAGTAAATCTCGGTAACACAATTCCCTATTCTAATAAATGTGTGAAACAGGTTGAGTTCTGTCTTAAAATTCATTCACGATGAAAATGAAGAACTTCACGAAGAGAGGAGGAAACGCCAACCTGCTCTTAACTCAAGGGAGAATGCCCCATGTGCAACACGGCTATCCTCTATCCAAATTTGTTTCCCTCCGTGCTCACGTCACTCCCCCTCTCAGCCAATCGTCCATGCGCATTTTAGAAAAGAGCAATCCCATTTTTCGCGACTCGCACATAGTGGGCAAAGTAGTCCTTCACGTTCTAAGGAGAATTGGAGTGGCTAGGGAGGATCCGTGTTGGCCCGCCCAGGAAGGGGAGGGGGAGTGAGGGGGGCAGATAGTCCCAGATGTCCCCCCGCATCTGGGACTATCTGCCCCGCGCCTCTGGAAACAGGAAACATCTGGGCGGGACTGATGCCATGTACCAAGACAAAAAAACTTCTGCAACATCTTGGCTCGTGGTGACGGTTATGAAAGGGTATTACATTCACAGCGCGGGAAAAGGTTATTCAAGTATTCTCGAAGTGGTCTGAAACCATAAGATTCATTTTGTAAATATTGATAGCTCACTTAATTCGAGGAAAAAGCATATTTACCCTCCTTTTTCTTCAGAGAGATAGAGTAAATACAGGAGATTAAAAGCCACAGGAAAAAGAAGCAAGGGGTGAGTCATGAAGCAAAAAGAATTCTTAGCGCAGATGATAGCGCCTATGCAATCCGCATGCACAAGCACTTCCCAGAACCAGATCCATTAGTCTCCGGCTCTCCGTAGCACTCGTTCACTGTATGGCTTTCAAGTTTAATAAATGGATGCACTCTAGCTCAATATGGGCTTTCCAACTATTCCAAGTTGCCTGGAATTGTTCTAGTATCGAAAGGATCCTTCAGATGTAGTACCAGTTTAGTTGTTGCGGCTACCTTCGTCGAATCGTAAACACCAACAGTTGAAGGCGGAAGGAAGACAAATTCTAAGGCGAGTTCCGAACAAAAGAAGACGATGCTTTGAACAAGGCCCGTAAGGGAAGATCAAATTAGGCATCCTAAAGTATCACCCAAATCTTAACGTTGTGAGGGAGCTAATGCAACGGGGAAAGATCTCACCACCAGAAAATTAGATCATCATTATAGCAATTACAACGAACCATTGGGAGTGCTCTAGAGAATCTTAAGAGTCCGGAAACAAGAGCACGATCAATAGACCCTTCTCAGACGAATCGAGTATGTAGAATACCTCCCCAGGAAACTCCTCAAAACCCCCTTTCCCCCCCCCCCCCCATCCCTCCAAATGAGCAATTGGGCGAAACACTTCTCGACCCTTTTCAAACGTGGGGACTATCTAACACAGAGCACTGGAAACTCGATGAACCAAGGAAAGAAACCGGTAGTTCTGCAAACCATCTCCTGAATTAGCGAAGAACGAGATTTTCTCTACTCATGACACTCACCACCCAAACCTAAACGTTAAAGGTTCAGTAGACATCCTGACTGGAACGCTGGCGAACGCGAACAAGGAGACTGGAGTGGGCTTCCCGTCTCGTCTCCGGGAGGGACCAATACCACGATGAGAGAAAGAGGGAAGTCCAACCTCTCTGCAGCGCAATTCGCTCTCGCCGATCGGAAGCTTTTCCAACATGGCAGCTGGGTGCCAGCTATTCGATATTTGCCCTCGACGTATCCAACCATACTATAAATATTAAAATATTAGAATACGCTAAAGAGTTCATGGTATGTGTAGCCTCTGGCCTACACAGCTTGTGCCCCTTCAAGGACATAGGCTAGGTAGCCCTAGACCTACATGCCTTTCCTTCTCTGGATCATAGGCTTCGTAGCTGATCGGCCAACGAGTCTTTTCCTTTCCATGTTATAGGCAAGGCGCGTTTCGTGATTCCTCCATGCGGCTGAATTTGCTTCCAAGCCTGTCCCTTTACAGGAACTAAGATGGTTGGGCTGTGCAAAACAGCTTAACAATATGCGATGTGATGCGCCCACGTAAGAGAAGCGGCGAGGCTGCGTAGGTCTGCACTGACCAATGAGCAAATTGAAGATATCAATGATGAGAAGTGCATTAATGGCAGAGCAACATCAGGCTGTTAACGCTGCGTGGTGAGCAGCGTGTGTACGCGGCGAACCGTTAACCCTACTCGAGTTGCGTTGGTTAGGAACGTCATTCCAGCCGTTTCACATAATCGCGACCCTATGCATGTTGAAAGCTTTGTTGGGCGCAGCCTGGTCATTCATTTCGAACGGAGAAAGGCAGACTTCGGCAAGGTTGCAGTCATGATCATATTCATGACGATGTGGTCCTTAAAGGAGCACTTCCGTTTTTGTAAAGTGCGTTTGTAAGGACTATTTTTGTATATTGTAATATGAACTTTCCCCTTCGTTCCCACGTGTGCCCTGTTTCCTCATATTTCATGGTTCCTTCCATTTTCATTTACTTTATTCATGTTGAACTAATTTTGGTTGTAATTTTCGAATAGTGACAGATGTAACACGCTGTGCCTCAGCATATCTTTGGTGCATATATGCTCCATCACGATCTGTATATCAAAGTTTGGCAGTGGGAACCAGGCTGAGACTATTCTTAGTTGATGACCCGTGACAAAAAAGTATTTGTACTGGTAGAAGGCCGCAATTGCGGTCATAGGCTGCTAGAACGAATTTAAATATACTGCACACTGTATATACAGGATCAGCCTATCGAGACAGGGGCCCGAGGAACGAGTGAGAACGAGAGCCGAGAAGGGTCAGGTGTTCTTGGTGATCGGGATCTGTTTTAGTTCATGCCGTCTTCTTCCTTTTTTTCTAATGCTCTTTATTTGCGCCTTCCTTTTCTTTTTTGTTAAGTCAGCATCTGAATGCTTTGCGGAGTTATAATTTATAAAGACCAGAACGAGCATCTATGAACTCTTTTGTCTCTCTTTTCCCTCGCGATTCCCAATCTCGTAGGATCGACGGGGCCTTCGAGAAGGCGAACAGCCTTCTGGTGCGTTTCGTTTCGATGCCGAATTGGTTACAGGAGATGATTCTACGTCGAGAAGAAGGTTCACCGGCGAATCGATCGCGGTATGACTCACCAATGCGACTCCTGACGAAAAAGAGGGCCCTGATGGGATTTAAAGAAAATTTTATTTCTTCTGAAATGTAGATTCAGGGAATTCCATGCCACCCTGTTTCAGCCTTGTTTTCAGCCTTTCCTCTTTTTGCTGGCGTTAAAAAATGTATTTGGAAAAGCGACACACCCAAAAGCTGTGCTCGGAGGAGACGCACAACAAAAATTGAATTTTTCCTTAAATCGACATGATGTTATCCGACATGTTATGACATCCGTTATGCGTGCGCCGGATGCTACATTTCTATTTCTGCCCGATTCGCTTGGATATGAAAAGTCCTGTGAAAACGTTACGTCCCCAAGAAATATGCCCCCCCAAAATATTTTGGAAATTTGACATTTCAGCTCAGCGCGTCAGTAGTCATAGTCTTGCCAGGTTTCAGCTTTAATGGTGCATCCCCTTCTGGCATAGCATTTGGTGCGTCGGCTTTTCGAAACATGCTTTTTTGCGAAACAGCGAAAAGGGCAAGCTTATGAGGTTGAAACTATCGATCCTACGAGATTGGGAATCGCGCGGGAAAAGAGAGACAAAAGAGTTCATAGATGCTCGTTCTGGTCTTTATAAATTATAACTCCGCAAAGCATTCAGATGCTGACTTAACAAAAAAGAAAAGGTGTGCCCCTATGGCATGTATCACCAAAGTAGAATTTTTCCTGAACTCAGCATGCGAACCGCGACTTATGTCAGTCAGTCAGCTACTCACAATCCTCTATATATAATAAAAAATGGAATTTTTTCTTTACGCAGCCATTCATCAGGTTCTTCTTTGGCAAGTTTAAACTTGCTTGCGCCCTCTGTTTTGCTGGATCGAGAAAATACGCATTTTGCAATATATGTGGCCTCGGGCGTCTTAACCGAAAAGTACTTTTTTTGCCGAAATCATCCTCAGAGAACTATATCCCTACAAAGTTTCAACCTCATAAGCTTGCCCTTTTCGCTGTTTCGCAAAAAAGCATGTTTCGAAAAGCCGACGCACCAAATGCTATGCCAGAAGGGGATGCACCATTAAAGCTGAATACTCTCTCAACTCAATAATAATATCATACGTGTGGGAAGCTTCACCTTTCCATTTCTGTTCAATTCGCCATGGCAACATTTTTTTTTACATTGCCCCTCGAAAAAATTCCCTTAGGGATGTATCGAGACTTAACATTTACCTTTAACTCCTTGTCTCAATAGTCGCATTCATGCAAAGTTTCCCTACGTGCCTACGAGGGATTGGAATGCTCACCCTTTCGGTGCGTTTCGTTCATCTTCCTTGGCGCTGTTCGGGTCAGCATGTGAAAAATACCTGGAGGGCATATTAGGGTTAAAAGTGGCACCAAAACATGATGTTAGGGAATTTCCATAAACCTCAGCGAAGGGAAGCGCAGTAACGGTAGCGTTTGCTACGAACGAGGCGGAAGAAGAGGAAAATTTGAGGCTGAGGATAATTCCTGCGCTGCGTTTTGTCGCAGCCAGATGTTCATGCCCTCGGCTAAAGTGATCGTGCTTCCGCAGAAGTCGACGGGAGTTTTCGACATTCACCTCTTATGAAAAGGTCCTATTGAGATCCTATAGGTTTTGGAAATGAAAAGCATACAGGATCTCATAGGCATCATCTAGGTATCGTATAGGATCTTAAAAAAATCTCATAGGATTCTTTGGGATCTTATGGGAATTTATCGAAAACCTATCGGATTCTAAAGGTTTCCTATAGAATTCCTGGAGGAATCTTATAGGTTTTTCACATTTCAAAAACCTACAGGATCTCCATAGGATTCCTATCCATTTCTGTACATTCCTACATGAATCCTATAGGACTGTTTCGTTAAGGTACAGTCTGACTGTATTCTTGTTTTCGCAGGTCTTGCCGAACACTACAAGGACTATATGAAATACCCGACGGACACCAACGCAAACAATTCTCTCTTGTGCGGTCGCCGTTACCTCCAGCAGACGTTACGAAGAGGAAGGGGGAAATGGGGGATGGGGAGGGAGGGGTTTGAGTCCATCGTTCCAGGCAGTTCATTCGCGATAGCTCGGTTGTAAGAGATTAGTGGCAGGTCCTGAGCGGCCGAAGAAATCTTCCAAAGCGTGCATACGAAATGGATGGAAATTGGAATTGATCATTATCGTATGAATTTAAATCTCCCGAGTAAGCGCCGGCAGCCAGGCTTTTACTATGCAACTCGTAAGGGCTCGCCTCGCTAGCTTAGTAATACAAGTGTTCTAAGAATGAACTGTTGACAGTGAAGCCTTTATTAAAGTAGTGCCAGAATATTTTCCCAAAAAGTGGCGGGACAGCAGGTTCCAAAACGAAACGAAAAAGAACATCGCGCAGCTACACAAATCAGTCGCAATCGAGCTACGTGACGTCAACATATAAAGAGGTTTCCTTTCGGATGTTGACAGCAACAGACGACATGTCGAAATCAATGGACGACAGCAGACGTCAATTGACGACGAACTGAAAAACGTTTTAGTCACTCGAGATAAAAATTATTGCCGAGAGTCTACGAACCGGAACATCAAATCGGAGGCCGAGAGACTACTTATGCTACTATGCACCTCAAAAGGAAATGAGGGATGGGTCTTGCCACGAATGAATGTATTTAATCTGAACAAGCTTCTATCGTTCTGTGGGTCCTTACAGTAGTACTGCGGGTGAAAAGATTTTGCGGTGGTTGGAACATGTTACCCTAGCAGATTCATTGAGGACGGAGAATCAACCCCCGTATTAGGTTCTGTTTCTTAGACACAGTCGTCTCGATAGAGTGCGAGACGGTATGGCTGATGTGTTTCCATTTCCACGCGTTCGAGTTCCCATGCAGGCAGTCCTTCGTTTCGCAAGCTAAAGCCCATTGTCGTCTCGAGAGTGCGATACGACCAAGGGCACGAATCACCATGCAGGAAGGTTTCTTCCGGCACTCTCTCCCTCTCTTTCTATCCCTGCAAAGGTGACGGAGCGAGTTGAGCGAATGATGAGGTCGACAAGCGCGGCCGAACTTTGCGATGTAGGTCTCCGGACTGTGTCTGAAGGTCCGGGAAGCGGACATGGAAATCGTAGGCCCTTGGTTACCTCTAAAAATAGTGCGTGGAACCCCGTTGCTCAGTATCGCGTTTTCCCCGGGTCCGAATGTCGAGGCTGAGTGGGGTTCCAGGAAAAATGGTACATTTTACATCATTCTCGATGCATCAATCGATCGTTCAATCCACTGTATGGAAGTCACTTGGTGCCGTTTAACGGGTCGGATTCTGGACTTATCATCGTTTTGGAGACTCATCATCATATGATACTGGTTTCAAAGTAAAAAAAAGACAGAATCTGCCCATTGAGTGCGCTTCATTCAATATTTTATTCGCAAACTAAACTAGAGAGTACCAGCCCAGGTACAGATCTGCCATTCCACTGACCCCTGTACTACTGGAATTATTATACATATTCACCACATCCTAAACTTCCAACCTTGAAATAAATAATTGCTATCATTGGAACGGCATGTGCCTATAGGAAAAAACCATAGACTCTCAGCAATATTCTTTTGTCTACCCTTACGAAAATGTCTTATAAGATTCCTATATATTCCTAAAGGAATATATAGGAATCCCATAGGAATCCTATAGGAACCTAAAGGAACCCCATAGGATCCTATATGCCCCTTAGAGTTCAGTTTGGGACCTATAGAGTTCCCTATAGAACCTATAGAGTTTCCTATAGAACCTATAAATCCCCCTATAGAACCTAAAGGGTTCCCCATAAGGCCTATATGTTCCCTATAGGACCCCAAGGGTTCTGTATAGGACCCGTAGGGTTCCCTATAGAACCCATAGCATAGGACCTGTAGGGTTCGCTATAGGACCTATAGAATTCTCTATCGGACCTATACGGTTCCCTATAGGGCCAATAGGGTTCCCTATAGGACCTATAGGACCTATAGGGTTCCCTATAAGGCTTATACGGAACCCTATAGGCCTATAGGGTTCCGTTTGAAGTTCACCTCTAGGCCACTAGATGGAAGTATTGGGTTGTCACATTTCTCAAAGGGCACAAAAGTGCCCTCCCCTTACCCAAGGAAACATCTCTCAGCAGAGAGTTTTGTACTTCCCCTAATGTCTCTCCTTGCCTCATTATAGGAATCAATTAACTTTGACAGTTGCTTATTTGTCATGCCCATCTTCCAGATATAATCATGGAATCCCGTGAAGAAATATGCCCTTATTCTTTTTGAAGGCCACGTACGGAACCGAGTAGACTCACCTCCGTTGGTCCCCCCACGTGCAGATGCTACGCCAAAAGGCAATTCGTAAGTTGAATTGCCTGAAGTTGCTCTCGCGTGTCAACGGTTGTGAGCCCAACGTCATCATGCGCCTGTATAAGGCTTACATCCGTCCTGTTTTAACGTACGGATTTGCGGCCTGGGCCAATGTCCCTGATTCCATCTTGGACACACTTGCACGCATCGAACGAGCAGCGATTAAGTTCGCGTACAGAATTCCACGCCACTACCCCTCTGATTACATCTATAGGGTCAGTGGCCTTACACCTCTCGACGTGTACGCCTNGGGTCAGTGGCCTTGCACCTCTTGACGTGTACGCCTCAGATCTAGCTCTCTCCTTCTATGAGAAGGACACTTGCCCTGAAGACGTACACTAATACCTAACATCATACGACAGAAAGCACAAAGGACGACGACGAGCGTTCAAAGCTGAATATCCATCTTCAGCATACGCTGTCGAATCTCCAGTTGGGAAGATTATATCGCTAACACACTCGATGATCTCCCAAATGACTCAACTACTCTGCCATGCTCTCCCCAACCCTCACCTATCCTTTGACCATTTCTTTGTTCCCCTGGCCGCCTTTTAGGTCATTTCCAATCCCTCACTCTTCAATTCATCGAGCCCTCTAGATACCCCATAAAGGGGACTTTGATCTTATCCGCCCCTTCTTACATCTGTGCAGCCACAACTGTCCTAATAGCTTCCATCCCCCACCAATTAAGGCAGCTCAGCGTCAATTGTAGGATCTCTCTCTTTAGCTACTCTACCTTATTAAGCAGCTATCCTCTCTATCTGTCGGGACAAGCAGGTAGCCTGATAATGTTTTTCTTAATAGCTGGCACCTGTCAATCCCAAGTAGCTCACGGGGCACCTGATAGTTACTTAAAACTTATATAAATGCTATTACTAAATGGATAGGATTTAATAATCTTTAAAAGTGGATATAAAATAGCCCCAATTTGATTTCATTCTTTAAAAGTTAAACGAATAGGTCTCATCTTTTTCTAGGCTGCTATTGCAACTGTCCTAACTAATGAGTAATCTGTAAAACTGACGGGAGAAACCTCGGTCTCCGACCGGGACAATGGGGACCATTCCCATTGTNAATAAAATGCTTAACTTCAGCATTTAATGATTCCCTGAGAAATATATTATAAGAAATATATAATAATTTTATGTTTTCCATATATATATTCATGGATTGCATAATAAAAAGTAGAAGGATGGTAAGAAAAGCTGATACTATATCAGGAAAACCAGTACTTAATAGTAATTGTAGGATGCAGGGAACAAGGGTTCCATCTAGTGAGGAATCTTGGTACTGCAACTGCAGGATGGTCAGCTGAAGTTTCATATGGATGGTGTGGAGTTTATTTTTCATAAATTTGATATCATGTACTTCACGTCAGATGGAGTGACGTCTAGTTGATGTAAAATACACGTACAATTTGGTGACGTAAATATAGGAACGTAAATTTTACGTAAACGTGATGTTATTTTCATGGCATTCGCAAGAAATTTACATTGTATGCAAAAAATTGATATCTTGTTTATGTGAACATGCTGTTTGGGTAGATCCCCCTTTAGAACCTATCGGACCTATAGGAATCCGTTTGAAGTTCTCCTCTAGACCACTAGATGGAGGTATGAGGTTCTTGCAACTCTCTCAGTACTGGAAAGTGCTACTCTCTCAGTACATAAAAGAACGCGCCATCCTGCGCGTTCCAGCGACGTATGTGGGCCTGGACAAGGTGTTATACAGGCCTAGGCAGTACTAGTATCAGAAATGCAAGTGCTACTACCATGGGAAAACCTCTAGTCGGTAATTAATTTACTCCAAAATGCTTAGCCAATATTGACCAGGTTGCCATTCCGGCTGTAATGCGAGGGTTTCGAAACTCAAAAAATTCCTCGGAATCCCATAGGTCAGGAATCCTATTCGATCCTACAGGGATGCCACAGGTTTTTCGTGTTTCAAAAACCTATAGAAAAGTCAACAGGTTTCTTATAGGACATTTCCGTAATAGTTCACATTTTCTCTTGAAAACAGGAAGTTTCCTGTTATTGCGATTCGTTACTTTCAATTTCACATGTTTCTTGGGATCATGCAGACACGGACAATTCAACCCTGGGATCACCATCCCCATCAAAGAGACATGTCCACATCTCTTACTACGAAGGAAAAAAGAGGCGGGAGGAGGAAAAACTCTCATTGAAGAGGGAAGAACTCGCCTTGCTACGAGAGCAGCTCGCCTTCCAGCGCGAGCTGCTCAAGGCCGAGAGAGACGAAAGAGAGCGCAGGGACGAGCGCGATCGCAAGGAGAGGGAGGAAAGAATGAACGCAGATCGGGAAGAGAAGCATGAGATGCGAGAGATGATTAAGCATCTTTTTAGGAAATTTCGCCATTAACAATAAAGAAGTGAGGGGGAGAGACAACGAGGCATTTTCTTTTCCGCATCACAAAACAACAAAAAAGCAGCAACAATGAAATGGCGACCGTCCGTAATTGACTGCAATTTAAGTATTTTTTCCGCTTTGGCATGTGTGCAACCTATTTTGGCCGATGAGAACTTCTGAGTCGATTTTTTTTATCGATAATCTTAAAAAGACTTATATATTCTACAAATGTGATCTTCATCTGTTGCATATTATATTTACAAACCTCGTATTTTCCTCCTTTCCGCTTACAGAGAAACAACTGAAATAGGATATCCCGATATTGCCGACAATGGTAGTTTTCTCAGAAAATTTTCTTTGCGTGGAAAATTGCTTGAATCCGGGAGTCACGCGACCGGAAACGGATGAATCCACGTCGTCTCGAAAAACCTACACAGCGAGTGTGTCGAATCAAGAGCACATCCTCGTCCCCTGTATTTTCGATACTGCACCTGACCAAACTCACATCCACCACATCCCATGACTAGCATGCCACGCTTAGCCCGATTACATGTCCATATTCCAGCGAGTGCCAGAACCAGGGCATCGACAAACTATAGTGATGGCCGTAAGCGTATCTTTCCGACGCGAATCTCAGGCCTCGCAGAAATGACGCCAACCGGCATGTTCGAAGGAATCGCATCTGCAATGTCTTGATGAAAATTGGGAGAACCAGACCCGCGAATAAGTAGAAGAGAGTGACGCGGAGAGGAACGAATTAATCAATGCAAGTAGACAGGTTGCGAAGGTTTTGCCATCATCCTACTCTTTCTCAAAAATCTCTCTTTCCCACAAATTTCTCTTTCTCACAAATTTCTCCCTTCCCAACCAATTTCTGTCACAGGCACACCAGCATTTCCATCCTCATTCCTCCCTGGGAACCTGGCTTGACACATGAAACCGTTAGTCTCTCAATCGATAAAAAAAAAAAAGAACACGTTCGATTTGTCTCAATAAATTCCCGAATCGCCACTATCTTCGACAGGACATTGAAATCCCACCTCCATCATCCCACAATGGGAGGTGGGGATTGAGGGGACACGGTCGGGCCTTGAAGAGAGGGAACGAAAAATCCGGGTTCTGCTAAGTGAATTTCCATTGCCTTCCTTATTTTTCACATTCTGGACATCGTACTTCTGCAAGGATATCGTGCTCTGTCGTCACGCGAATTTTGTTTGTACCATTTTAGTAGAAATATATAAGGAACGTTCAACTTAAAATGAGCCAATCAACGTAGCTCGGTGGTGACGTCATTTTGTACATGCGTGTTGGTTGCCATAGGACACGGCGTATATACCCTTACGAAAATGTCTCATAGGATTCCTATATATTCCTTTAGGAATATATTGGAATCCTATAAGAATCCTATAGGAACCTAATGGAATCCTATTTGTTCCTATATGCCCCATAGCGTTCAGTTTGGGACCTATAGAGGTTCAAGGTAGTTAGTGACATCAAGAGGCGATCTCGCCCATTTCGATATCACGTGTCGAGGTCGAGCGTTCCTTAATTTTAGGGTAGGCCTAACCCTCTTAAAGCTAAATATTTTTTATTTTTATTTTGTTTTTTTTTTTTGTTATTTGACTATCCTAGTTGCTTACTGTCTAGTACCTAACGTCAGCATTGCCCCCCACCTTTTTGCCTGTCCATGAAAGCAT
>CAJPEV010002694.1:15557-40266 GCA_905338385.1 Darwinula stevensoni
GTCAACAATGGACCGCGGAGGGCTGCCGCGCTTCTCCTTCCTTTATCTCGAAAACTGTTCGGTTTTCGAAAAATCGCATTCAAACAAGATTTGTAGTCCAGAGTCTGCCCTAGCCAGTGGTATAATTTTTGGGGCTTTTCGACCCTATTTAAGTGAGATAATCGCACGCAAAGGATATCTATCATGAATCTCCCTTTCCATCAGACGTCGTCCTTCTCCCCTGCACATCTCGACAATGACACTCTTGACGAAAAATCACTTTCTGACAAGATTTGTAGCCTAGATTCTACCCTAACCGGTGGTATACATTTTTTAGCTGTACGCTTTCATTTTAGTCTGATACACCTCCAGGTAAGACCTTCAATCTCACCTCTCCTGGGAGGCCAGACGATGTTCTTTCTTTCTCAAGCATCTCGAAAACGGAGCATCTCATGAACATCCTATTCAGACAAGATTTGGAGCTCAGAGGCTTTTCTTGCCTGTGGTATACGTTTCGTAGCTGTACGTTCATATTCACGAGAGGTAAAATTATCATTCTCATCTGAGCGACCATTCTACTCCCTCCTGCAGCTCTGCACCGTCTTCCTTTGCGTGATGTAGGCAATTCTCCAGAGCAGAGAATACGAAAACTAATAACTGTAACGATAAGTGTATAAATTCAGCACTATATGTCGTTTAGTTTCCCGGCCTGAATTCGGCAAGTTTCGGGGAAAATAAGGGCAACCATCCCAAGCTGGACTTAATATTTACTCATTCGAAATCTTATGGAGAGGGAAGGATACTCTTTCCTCCTCTGAAGATGCATTTGTTTCTCTTGCGCCGTCTCATCAAAACTGAGCCCAGCCACGGGTCTTATTGCCCAGGCATTCCGTTCATCATACTCAGCTCTCGAACAATTGTTCGACATACATATGTTCATCATACTCAAATGTCGAACGTCGAACAATTTCTGGGAAACGGTCCGTACTGTTTCAGAATCATTGGTGTATGTACCATACACTAACGCTAATAGCCGATGAGCTAATCGATGATGCAAGAGTGTTGAATGTGTTGGGAAGACGAAATCAGCAATGTCGTCTTGAGTCTCATGAAAACGTGCTAAACCGAGGCGTTCGTAATGGCGATTGTGGCAATCAGCTCGAATATCATGGTGATGGTGTTTAGGAGCAGAATATCCCTGTGTACTGTAAGCTATATGTATATAAATGTAATGAAGTAGTTCAGTTCCGAGTGGGTAATGCGATGAACAAAGGATTGTCACGATCGTCTATATGTATTAGATAAGAACAAAGCGATGAGTGAGGTGGATGAGGATATGATGAGTCGAGTCAGCAGAGTCAGTTCGAGTCCTTTTTCAGGGAGGAAAGTAGGATGAAATAAATTGCGAACGTTGGAACGGACAGGGAGCCTCGTTTTGCCATTCGCCATTCGCCCTCGCCTGACCATTTCTTCTTGGTTGCGACGAAGGAAAATCCGCGTCTAATTTACGGGTGTTGTCCGCAGTAGGTTTCGACTTTTCCCTTTTTTCTGCGATTCGAGTGAATAAGACCCATGGGATGAGACATGCCTCGCTATCTTATCGACACAGTAGGGATCATAATACCCAAGGACCACCAGCAAATTCAGTGTAAAAAACCAAGGACGCCCGGAAAATTTTAGACGGTGAAGAGTCGTTGGGTGGATTGCTGATGGTGGCGGTTGAGTGACAAGCGAAAACGTTGCTAAACAAAATTAGTTCCATCGGCATGTTGCTCCCGCGCAGTGTCCAACTTACAGGCACACCATTCCATCACCATGAGCCATCCTCTTGATTCACCAAACGTCGTTCCCAGGCACTTTTAATTCTTTTACGAGTCGAATGGACGCAAATTCATTCATCGGGATGCGATCACGAATGCCAAGTGAAATTTCGCAAGGGACGGACAGCAGACACACACACGTGCGACTCTTGGAGTACGTACAGAAACTCAGAGAGCCCACAAAAATGCATGCCTTGGAAGTAACTCGCTCCACTGAGCAGCCTGCTCGTCGCCTCCCGAGGGGCTGTCCAACCTCCACCAGTGAAGGTAATCACGCCGCTCTTTCTTACCCCATGCGAAAATTGCGAACGTTGGAACGGACAGGGAGCCTCGTTTTGCCATTCGCCATTCGCCCTCGCCTGACCATTTCTTCTTGGTTGCGACGAAGGAAAATCCGCGTCTAATTTACGGGTGTTGTCCGCAGTAGGTTTCGACTTTTCCCTTTTTTCTGCGATTCGAGTGAATAAGACCCATGGGATGAGACATGCCTCGCTATCTTATCGACACAGTAGGGATCATAATACCCAAGGACCACCAGAAAATTCTGTGTAAAAAACCAAGGACGCCCGGAAAATTTTAGACGGTGAAGAGTCGTTGGGTGGATTGCTGATTGTGGCGGTTGAGTGACAAGCGAAAACGTTGCTAAACAAAAGTGGCTCCATCGGCATGTTGCTCCCGCGCAGTGTCCAACTTACTGGCACATCATTCCATCACCATGAGCCATCCTCTTGATTCACCAAACGCCGTTACCAGGGACTTTTACTTCTTTTACAGGTCGAATGGACGCAAATTCATTCATCGGGATGCGATCACGAATGCCAAGTGAAATTCCGCAATGGACGGACAGCAGGCACACAAATGTGCGACTCTTGGAGTACGTACAGAAACTCGCTCTCGGGTGTTTTTACGTACGGAACCTTCATTGAGCGAGGTGACTCGTCGGACGAGCAGCGGAGGGCTCCCCGACAGGTTGGAGGTGGTCACTTCCATTAGTGCGGCGAGAAAGAATGGGGTACGCCGAACTGATATTAGTTGCGGGTTGGCATCATTCATATGTTGCAGGAAGAAATGTGGGAATCGTTCCTCAAGAACATTATTCCATAAAGTATTCCTCAGCGAATAGGGAGATGAAGACGGGGGAAAGAGAACCACGCAGACGGGGTAGCAAGATGCATTTTATTAACGGATACAATAACGTCCATAAATAAGAGATTGTTTCATATTTCTTAAATATTCTCCAGATGCGACGGAGCAACAACGAAAAACGCATTAAAAAAAAAAGAGAAGAAATAATAAATCTGTAGCTGAAAGGATTTCGAGAAACGAATTCACACTCGAAGAAAATCTTCACGCATCCCAGTGAGAAAAACAGCTACCTTCTGACCATCACAGTTCAATACAAATATAGCTACTCCAGATGAAATCGCATTTTGCTCGGCCATTCTCGCGGAGAAGTTGGAAGGATGGGTATCATGGCAATAGCTCAAAAATTTCACTCAAATCATCACTTCTTTCGCTGAGAGAAACTTGTTCACAAAAGTCGGTAACTGATTCCTAATGATTGCTTCCATCCACCTAAGCAGGATAAATTCTAAAGCTGCGATAAGTCTCGTTAATGTGACCTGGATGAGGAGGGAAAATACCTCACAGGCGCACAAGGGACATTACACTCGAAACGGACCAAAAATCACCAAACAGATCAAAGCGGCGCAGGGAAGAAAAACACAATTGAGCCAATAAACTCCCAGTCCCAATCGTCTTTCGGCGGGGAATGATGCACGGGGATGGACCCCCAGCCTTTTGCGTGCACTCTCGATAAACGAACCGTGAATCACGATCGGTGGATCGTCAGCGTCGAGAACTAAATCTACAGGTCATGGATTACCTCGAGGCATTTACGTCTTTGGACTGGGAAATTTTCTACACTTCTATAATGGATGCTTTCGACTTGCGCTCCTCACTTCGTGGGAAACCCTCTCACAAATCACGATCGGATACCCCAGAGACAAACGAATACGGGAATTCTTTTAATTTGCGACGAATGGCATTTTCCAAGACTGCAGCACGACGGAAGCTCTTAGAGCTTTGCTCTCAAAAATATTGCAATCGATCGCAATACGATCATTTGGCCTCCGACGATACCTTCCCTGAGCTACGGTTACGCGTTGCAGCGCGAACGTATCCAGAATCCATCGGGGTATCGCAACGGAACCGCCTCGATGCAAGGCATTTCATCGCCGGTGGAAGCTGCCGGAGCGATCGGAGACGAGTCAGACGCACCGTTGACGCCAAGGAGCTCCGTTCGAGCTCTCGGCCCGGGAATCACAGGAAGGGAGTCACGTGACGCTTCTGCATCTGTGCGCGGAGGTAGTCGTCGGTCGGGTCCTCGAAGGCGGGGTTCAGGGAGGAGCCCTCGTCGGCCTCGTCCGAACAGACGTCCTCGAAGCTCATGTTGCTGAAGGCGGAGCCCTTCTTCTTCTCCGACTTCTGCCGGGCTTTTTTCGATTTCTTGAGGGAGCCGCCGAGCTTCGGGGGCGGGGACTTGCGGAAGAGGTCCTCCTCCTCGCCGTTCTCGGTCTCGTCGTCGGACATCTGGTGATACTTGGACAGGCCGACGCGGAATCGGTCCTTGCTGCCGTTCCGGTCCTTATTCTTGGGCTCGAGGAAGACGTCCTCGGGTTTGCTCTCGACGGGAGGCTTGGGGACGTCCCGTTTCGGGATCGGCTGCACTTTCGGCTGTACTTTACCGAACGGGATCGCACCGAAGAGGTCCTGGTTCCCCATCGAGACGGAGGGCTTCGGGGCGACGGGCGGGGGGACCTTCACCGGCTTGGGGGCGGGGGGAGGCGGGAGAGACGGCGAGGCCACGATCGCGGGGATCTGAGGGGGGAAGACCACGGGTGGGGGCGGGACGAAATTGGAGGTCGGGACGGGGGGAAATTGAGCGGGGACTTCCATCACGATCGGGACGCGGGTCACGTGCTGCGATGAGACTCGAGCGGTCGGGGCGCTAGTTCTCGCAATCTTTTCTGGGGGATTCGCGACCTCTGGGATGCTTGCAGGAGTCTCGGTACCCCCGAATTCCGCCGGTGGGTGTATGATGTTCTCGTAACGATGCACTCGGTTCACCACCTTGGACGTCGGCACGTTCTCGTACCGGTGTTGCGACAGTTCGGCCGTGCGGTTGATGGCATCGATGTTTTCGTATCGATGCGATCCCGTCTTGGACTTCTCTTCGGGGATGGGCTTCATCATGGTCTTCAGGAGCTTCTGCGGGAGCTTCAGCGGAGCTTTGGCGAAGACGTCGCTCTCTTCGACTTCGGGTTGCGTCTTGGCCTGGCGCCAGAAGCGTCTCGGGACGGGTCCGTGGATGGAGATACGGGTGACGGACGCCCCCTCCACGATGGAGCTCTTCTCCGTCGGGGTGTCCTCGTCCGAACGACCCGGTTCGTCGCTTTCCTTCTCCGAGGGGCTGCAGCTGGAGTCGAGTTCGTCGTAGGCCAACAGGGGCCGTTCGCCGTACTCGGGGCCGGTGTAGAAGTCCTTGCCTTCGCCGCCGGGTGCCGGGCCGGAGGCGTCGCCGCTCTTCTTTCGCACTTTGGGGGCGAGTTTCGCCGCATCTTTGGCGTCTTCGTGCGTGGTGACGCTCTCGCACTCGGCCTGGTACACCGAGGAACTCTGGTTCGTGACGGCGTCGCACTCGAGTCCCGCCGGAGCGTCTTCCTCTTCCCTGGCGCGGAGGTCGCTCGCGGAGCCGATGGAATCCAGGTCCGAGGTCTCGGCTTTCGTCCCCGGCTCCGTCTTCCGCGTCTCGTCGAGCTCCTCCTCGAGGAAGTCGTCGCTCAGCTTCTGCATGAACCTCGCCAGAAGGCCCCCGCGGGCCCACTTCGAGTGAGCCCAGTGCGCGGGAAGGAAGTGCAGAGGACTTGGACTATTTATGGGTCCCATCGACACTGATGTGAGTGATGTTGACCGAGAGCCGAAATCGGATGCAAATCTGCAAATTTCCTTTATCGGGTGAATCAATCTTCCAGAATGCAAGTCGTGACGACCACGAACCATACTCGACCGACGTTCCGTCGAAACGTGAATTCAGTTAGAGCAAGACAATACAAAGCAGAGTTAGTAATAACATGAAAGGCACGAGGGGAGTTGAAAACCAGTTTGTAGAGCAGAGAATGGAACTGTCAATGCTAATCTCGGGTATGGAAACATCTGGCTATCACACCCTACCCTGCACGAGCGAGATGACCATCGTAACGTTTTAAAAGCTCTGACGGAATTTTTTTAGGTTGAACCCCTTCCTGAGTGCAGAGATCTGTCGTAAATACTTCACACCACCAGAATACATGCAATGACGATTTTACACATTTGAAATAACTTCAAGTGCATTAAACATTTCTTGAACCCTTACATTTCTCCTCCTCCTGGATTGCTTGTTGCTCCAATATATATGATATGCTTCCATGAAAACATATTGCGTTCGTTTGAAAATATGTCTTCATACACCTTTTCTAACAAAAAGAAAAGACAGAACATGCGGCGGACACACAACGAGCGTATTTCTTACAAGGGATACAAAGAGAAGGCCTGCTTGTCACAAGCACCACGACCAAGATCACATTCCCTCACCCAGGGTCGCCCCTGTACGGTCCTAGAGGAGGCCTTCGGTCCTCGAGGACTCACGTGTTGACCAGGTCCATGACTGGCACGAGTGATTTTTAAGGTGTATTGCACCTGCACATCCTAGACATGTGTGCTACCCCATGCTAAGTAGACATTCCCCATGAAAGCACGTGGGTCACCTGTCAGCGGTTGAGCCCGCCTCCACTCGAAAGCCAGAACCACTTCGCCACCGAACATGCAGCTTTTCAATACATTATCTGGCATTAATGTGATACGGAATGATGAGAGTAAAGGAAAAAGAAGGAACTATACTGATTCAAGAAAGCGCAAGAAGTTATCTTCAGGTAGGTATAGTAATATATAGGAAATTAAATCTGGAATGAGCTCTGAAACAATTTCCAACCTTGCATTCCTGTAAGCTTGGGAACAGAATTCATTTGGAGTTCCTTAACAGGAGAATACTGTATGAAACCCAGTTCTGAGCCAAGTGATATTTTCAGGATCTCTTTTACAGGTATTTCTTTTCACCTTGAAGAGATTTTCCTATCTAGTCTATGACATACGATTGAAATTTCTGAATCTCCATGTTTTGTTATTCAATGAATTTATGAGCATCTTCAACAAAACTTTGAGCCATGAGACTACGTTAATCCTAAGCTCCTTCCTCGGTTTTCTGTCACAAAATTACTAAGGCCACCAACTACACGTAACAAAATATAAAGCCTAAACCCATATCCTTCTTGTGTGCCCACTTTCATAACCCGACCACCAGATGAGAAACCGCATCCCTTTGTGTTAGTGTGAGGGCATGCAGTGTAAAACAGGCAGGAGAGATAGGACCATTACAAGAATTTCTAGGCACAGCGGGGAGAATTAATTAGGTTAGGTATCACAAATTCTTGGAATGGCCCTAAATACTCCTTGTCGGATACATAGAAAGGAAACGACAGGGTGGCTTGGAAGGGAGGTACACATAATCTGTATTCTTGATATGATGATATGCCAACAGGGGCACAGACAGAGAAAAACAATATATGCTGTACTCCTTGGACATAAAATTCCATCCAAGTTGGAAGCCCAATAAATTTTCCCATTGAATTCTAAGGGGGAACAGGAAGAATATGGACATGTTAAGGTGAGCTTCCATATCCTCATTGAAAACAATGGAGATATCTCCATGGCTAAATAACATGGTACACAATTTCTTATTGTTGCAATGTATAAAAATTATTGCTTCCAACATATAATCAGGCCAAGTTATCACTCGGGAAGGTACATCACCAGAAAACATTGAAGGTTACACTGACTAGGTGAAACTCAGCTTTGGAAATCTGAAGGGACATTTTGTTCAAGGAACACCTCAAATACTTTGGGGTTAAGATCCCATCCATTTTACCTGAAGACATAAAGACATACTTATCCAATTCAACAGCCCTCAGTCTTCTCATTTAGGACCATTCCAAGACTTTAACACCAACCTTTGGGGCAACCAGGAGAAATTGTCATTTGAGATATCACCAAATGAATCCTAAACACTCACAAAGGGAAGACCGATGGCAATTCGAATTCTTAAGTCAACCACTCGTGAAATTCACACCAAAAATCAATAACATGGTGCTCTTTCAACAGTGAAGACTAGTGCTGAACATGTTTGGAGCAGGGCTGACTAGGTGAATTGAAATGAGCAGCATTAAAAGATAATAGTTCTTTGTACCCTTTCATCTTAGGAAGCACCCCAATTGAAATACTGCCAGCATCTGGTAGATGTATAGACTGAAGAACATCAGTAAGATCTAGAAAATTGAAGCCCAGTAACCAGGCCTGGGAACACTGTTGCTGTTTGGCAAAGTTCTCAAGTAATTGCTCAATATCCCAAGTAACTTAAAGCATTCTTAAAAGACACTTCAACTTCTGGATCTATGAAGCATGCATCAATTCTCTTGCCACCCAGTTGCTACTAATACCAAAGAGAAAGTAATATCTGTACTATCAACCACTGGCATCTGATATGTGCAACTGAGTGCAAGGAATAAATATGGCAATAAAAATATCTACAGGGTGGCCAAAAGTCAACAAGCCACCCATGTGCAGGAACCCTGTGAGAGATGAACAGTTGTCTTTCAAGGGATACTACAGCAAGGTTTCAGAAGGTGATCAGATTACCTCGGGAGTCATCCTGCCTTGCAGTCACAGGTGGTGATTGGATTCCACTTTTCTTCACTTGACTCCCAATGCCTGTCAACATAACAACCTCCATATAAGAAAGCAACAGCAAATCAATTGAGATATCAACCAACTTCATTATATATTCCTAAAACTGATGTCAGACAAACATGTGATATTGACTTTCATACAGTATGATAGCTTAATTAACTACAATGCAACCAGTCTGCTGCAAGAGATTGACAGGTTTTTGCTTCTAACCGTGCATCTTAAACTAAGTCCATAAAATTTCAGAGTCATGTAGCACACCCCATGACTTATTGCCTTCCCCAGTCAGGCACCAGGCTATGGTCCTCTAAGGTGTTGAAATTAATTTCAACTTCTCCTCTATGTGTGTCCCTTTTATCATTAATAGAGGAGAATGAAAGAGAATTGTGACAGTGACAAGTGAGGACAAACTGGCAGCCTTCATGTAATCTATCGCTTTGCTGCAATTCTGCTGTCAAGAGGGATAAGAGGTCAATCACTTTCCCCAAATCTCCTGAATCCATTTTCTGTACCATCCTTCTGGCCTTCTGACCATGCAGCATCCAAGTTTACCGTGACGTGGACGGACATGGGGAACAGTATATAAACTCCACTTGGAGAGTCGAAGAGGAGGAGGTGGAGGTTAGTGAAGGATTCCAGACTTCGCTGCTGCTATCATCATGCACCGGGTTAGGGTCCCTGTTTGGTAAATCGAAGCCTTGCTAATTCTACTTGGTTGGAGCCAAGATGCCTAAGCGCTGGTTGTAGCCAGGCTTGGGTGGATCTCGTTGGGGCTGTTCTGTTCCCTGCTGGTTGGAGCCAGAAGGGACATTTAGAATTAGCAAGGCTGAAATCGGATTGTGGGCAGGAGGACGATTGAAACCAGAGCAACCCCTTCCAATTTCATTGTTTAGCTGTGATTGAACAAATCACAAGTCCTTGCAAAAGTGCTGCATCAAGGGGGTGAGCTGAATCTTCTAGTTCTTCGAAGGGTTAACTATTCTTTTCATTTTGTTTACTCACTTTCTAAAGAGAAAACTGTCACTCGTGAAGTTGTGCAGAGAAAGATCTGGCACATTCTCATTTTTTTGCACTTTGTATGGTGTGTAAATGTTACATTAGAATTAACAAAATCATGTGTGTGAAACCCAATCTGTTAGAATCCTTGCTTAACAGCTACTGATTCCATCCAACCACTACAAACCTTCCCAAGGGGACAATTTCTAACATCCATTTTTACCATTTTTAATAATTTTTCCTGTATTGTGATGGTCAAGGTAGTTTGCAGGTAGCTATTATAGTACAGTGACGTACGAGTAGTACTACCAGCCATACCAAAAAACAAGCATTACAGTCAGCTGTATGGTTAATACCATAAAATTGCAGCTTACAGCATCTACACCCATGATTCACCCCCCTAAATATTTCAATAGAACTCTTCTATTTATTGGTCCATTTACATGAATTTATGAATGATTGTAGATCAAAAACAAATAATAATAATGACAATCATAGCTCTTTTAGTAATCTCTTCACTCCATAATGTTTACTCTGTTTAAAAATTAGATAACATGCTTGTCCTCTTCGCTGAACATCACTTTTCAGAATATGCTGTAACAGATTCATAATGACATCATTAACCAGGCTTGTTACATTTAAAATTTCATGTAAATGGACTAATAAATTTAAGAGTTATAATAAGATATTTAGTGGGTTCCAATTTTATGAATCACAGTGTACATCAAAAACTAATATTAACTCAATGCAATTGTGTCATCCTTACCTCTCATCATCAGGTGGAACCTATGTAAACCATATAAATAATCTATGGGTCTGTCCACTCTGTCATACATAACATCCGAGTAATATGTTTAGTATACAAAATGTATTAACTGTCCTTTAGATGATGGATCAGCATATAGAGGCTGTAACAACTTGCTTTAGGTAGTGACTGAAAATTCCATAATCAAAACTCTTGCACTCTCTCTTTTGTTAGAGGTTTACCTATGTGTAAAGTGTCAGCTGTCACATTTCATGAACCCTCAAGTTAAAGTCACTTACTCTTATGTTCACATATCTGTCATTGAGCAGATCATAATAATTTAGTTTCATGTTCATTCAACAGATTGAATTAAAGCCTGGAATTAGTGTAAGTCACCCCAAGCTTACAACACTTGAAACAGAAAGTAAGCCTATTTTGTGATGGTGTCAGATGTGACAGGAGAGTGTCAGATGTGACATGTTCTGAAAATGTATTTTAAAATGAGAAGTCTGTACATATATTTTAAAGTTATTTTAAAGATATCATTCAAATGTGAACAATTGACATCTATCTACTCTACACATCAGAGCTGATTTGAAATTATCAGTATGCATGGAGAACCCATGCTGACATCTGTTCCAGTTGTCAAATTCAGTCTCTCCAGAAATGCAAGTTCATCATATCCATGAGTATCAAGAGAGTGGAATGAATAATATATCATAATCATGACAAATTCTTTCCATTTTCAATATAATATTCTCCTTCATTCATGTCTTCTGGGAAAAGAGATGAACTTCTGTAGCAAAAGTAATATTTGCACATTTAGGAAAATTTCCAGCTAAAATCCCAGGACCACTTGGCATGGACAGACCCCAAAGTAAACAATGGCAACCCTTGGATAGGGCACCTGATTATATGAACTACAGGATATTCCCAATATTGATCACTCCAAGTGCCTTATCTGTGGTCATTGATGGCAATGCAAACAGAAACTGTCACCACAGGATTCCCAGAAGGCAAGCAATACTTAAGCTTTTCAGAATTTTTTCCAAACCATCAGACCAAGCTGTGAGTGAAAAAGTAGTCTGTACCATCAGCAGAGCTGTATTATTACAGTCTCTGATATTTGGCCTCCTTGATGCAGAGAGGGTAAAAAATATGAATGCAATTTCATAATGAAAACATAAATACAGTGATTTCACAATGTGAAATTTTGCACCAAGTAGTACAGGGTGGCTCAGAGAAATGGGAAATTTTGAAGATTGTTTTGTCAGCCCTGGGAGGTTGGTAGCACTGAATGACATATGAAACCCACCTTACGACATCTTGCTGTTTAGTTATCATGGATCAGTGGAGTGGTGCACAACGTGTGTTTGCGGTCAAAGCATTTTACAAGAACAATGACAGTGTGGAGGCTGCGCGTAGAGAATTTCGACGTCACTTCAATTTAGGACGTCGTGGTCGTGTTCCGTCAGCACATGCAATTAACACATGGGTACGGAATTTTGAGGAAACAGGTTCGGCTCTGAAAAAGAAACCTGTAGGTTGTGTGCAAATCGCTCGTACGCCAGACAATATCGAGGCTGTTCAAGCTGCTGTCATAAGAAGCCCACAACGTTCAGTTCGACATCTTGCAATTTCTTTACAGTTGCATCGTTCGAGTGTTCAAAGAATACTGTCGCAGGACTTGAAGTTCCATCCATACAAGTTACAGATCGTCCAGGAACTTAAACCCAATGATCACCTAATGCGCCGACAATTCTGTGAATGAATGATGGCAATGGTAAATGAGGACGAGGATTTCATTAACAACCTGTGGATGTCAAAGCCCACTTCCACCTGAATGGATTCATCAAGAAACAAAATTTTCACTATTGGGCCCAGCGAAATCTTGCTCAGCTACACCAGCGCCTGTTACACAGCAACAAAGTTACCGTGTGGTGTGCTATGTCATTGTATGACATCATAGGCCCTTACTTTTTGAGAATGATGATGGCCTTGCAACCACTGTAACATCTATGTGGTATGTTGCCATGCTGGAAACCTCTGCTGCGCATGAACTGCAGAATTTCCCACAAGTGATTGAAAACACCTGGTTTCAACAAGACGGAGCAACGTCACACACAGCACGAATATCGATGGCAGCTGTATGACAATTGTTTGGCAACCGTGTAATTTCGAGAAACGGTGACATTTCACGGCCTCCAAGATCCCCTGACCTGACAGTGTGTGATTTCTTTTTGTGGGGTCACCTTAAGAGCAAGGTGTACCGTAGTTGACCTGCTACGACTGAAGAACTGAAAACCAAGATCCAAGAGGAAATTGCCTACATTCCTGTTGAAATGTTTCGTCGAGTCATGCAAAATGTCCCTAAAAGACTGCAGGAGTGTCTGCACAGAGATGGGGGTCACTTACTTGATGTCATCTTCAAGAAATAAATATTGGTATGCAATTCATCAATGGCATACTCTGTACTATTAATTGTCATGAATAAATGTATTAAAAATGTTTTTTCTCTTCCATAAATCTCCATTCCAAAATTTCCCATTCCTCTGAGCCACCCTGTACTTGTGCCACAACCCTCACCCATTTCTAAAGAAAGCTAAATATATGTTGTAACTATGAGGGATTACTCATGACTGTGGAATGGATATTACATAAGACAAGTGTAGAGTATCAGAGGAGACAAAGGATGGCAATACAAGATTCACATCCACATAATCAATTTGACTATCAGAGATTTAGGTAGCATAGGTTCTAGCAAACTGGGATTCACTCAATATGGTGCCAAAATCAGCAAGAATCAACAGTAGCATTATATCAAGGGTGCCTGTATATTCTTTATAAGGAAAATGAAATCTATAAATACTTCCCAGCCAAAAAATATGCCCTGAAGGGATATACTTCAAAAGTAGGATTTTTCTTGCTCTTAGCAGCTCAATAGCTTCTAGTGCACCAAGTTTCACATTTCTACCAAATCTAGAATATTATTAGAATTAGCATCAGTCAGTCATTCATGACTGTCCACATATTTTAGAAATTGACATTCAATAATGTCCCGAGAGCCTAATGCCATCTGGTCAGTAGTAGACCTATTGAGGTGTGGCAAACTTAGAAAAACAGAACAGAAAAACTCAGAAAAAACCCATAGAAGGATGTGTCTGATGTGCAAGGAGAACTTCCATACCTGGAGGAAGAGAAAAAGGGGCAGCACCAAAGGGATCCTCATTATCCAGCCTCTCATCCGATGCTGACATCACCAGACTCTCTCGACTTTTCACATTTGAGATACCTATATAAGTAACAGGCCAAGTAAGTATTAGACAGTAGGTCTAACATGCAATCATCAAAACAAATGCCATTTGACTTCAGTTTTATATTAGGTTCAATAGTGACTCAAACAGAACTCAAAGCTACATCCTTCAACATAGCAAACTGGTATGAATCCTTTTTCACAAGAAAGTAAAAATATGAAGTTCCAGTTTGCTATGAAGGTCTGAGTTATTCTCCAGCACATTTGTCTCAAATTATCTTTGCTTCCAATTGAGCAAGAACCATGCAGTGATGTCAAATGGAACTCACTGCTTTGTGAACCCCGACGAAGCTTGTCAAATTCAGCAACAAAGATGTGATCCTCAGACATCTCTCCAAATGGAGTGGTGTCCTCGAAGGGGTTCCACTGGGCCATGCTGACTGTAAATGGTTTCGTGGGAAGGGTGTGGCATGTCCCCAGCTGGCCTTGAGACATGGAGATTCCCATTGCATGATGTGCACCTGGCTGTACGGGCCCTGGACGGGATAAGAGCTCTAGCGCCACACGGGGAGGGCTGTTCTTTACCGATGCCTCGAATGGGGCCAGAAAGTGTGAGATCTCTGATGCTGATGCCCTGAAACGTCAAAGAGAACAGTCAGTTTCCTCAATTTCATATTCAAGTTATCAAACTCTGCAAAAATGATCTGATAATGACAGGGGTAGGACCATGACAACAGTCAGGTGCTATATTGATCCTGTAAGTTATATTTTCATTGTCATGGAATTAACTGACTTTGATGTTATTAAGCAGTACCATCCCATGCAATGTAAAAGAATGCACACAATAATTAGGCACCACTATGACCCCAAATAGGAAAATTTTGACAAGAAAAGCTCTTTATTACAAAAAGTACAAATAATTTGGCATTTGCTGACATGTCCATGAAATTTTGCACAGCTACCAGTACATCTCTACACATTAACCTTAGGTCTCCATGCTCCACAATGCTTCATGAGTATAGAGATCACTGACTTCCCAACCAATCACCTGTTTTGCTTGAAGATAGAAATGGTCATCTTCCCTCTTTGAGACATTTCTAAATCCTTAACCAAAACAGTGAGTATAAATGCTACTAGTGAACATAATGAAAATTTGGAGGCATGTCAATTAACTTAGTAATATGTATTAATGATATGTATTTTCAAGGGATGAAAGTCTTTTCTCATCAAAGTCTTATCAGTCAATGTACAGGGTGTTTCAAAAGTCTGTACTCATGGGTATTTTGAATTAATTAAGTTTCTCAATGAATAAGTGCACCAAAATTAGTACAGAAGTACAAAGAAATATTCAGAGGGGGTTATGTGCCAGGATAGATATGCGTGTGCAAGTTCCTGGCATGCAATTTGAACATTTAATGAAATAAAGGTAAATTAGGAAATCTGCCAATGAGTCCGGACTTTTGAAACACCCTGTATTACTTATTTTCCATAATTGCTGATAAGAAAATTATTAGAAAGCACCATGGCTGCCAACTATTGCTCCCTTCATATATCTCTGAGGAAAAGAAACGAAGATCACACTAAAGTAGAAACCATGGAGAAAAATATACAGGTTGGGCCAAAAGAAAGGTTACACTTCTAGAAAATGCATGTTCACAAGGTAGTTATTATTTAATTTGGTTAGTTAAATTTGTCAGTTCCTTCACAATTTTTTTCTCATTAACAGTATGTGAAATCATGTAAGCCAACATAAATGATTATTTTATAATGAAAGTTGTTGTTAAGGGTAACTTTACTTTTGGCCCATCATGTATAATTCCTATTATTAGCAAGAGCTATATTCCATTTAAAAACAGTAAAAATGAAAATAGGAAAGTGGAGTTGACAGACTTGTCGAAAGCAGATGTGTCTGAGACATTTCGACGATGTCGAGAGAGAAGGACTCCTGCATGGTGGGTGGGAGAGGCAGGGGGAGTGAAGGATGAGGAACCTCCAATCAAGGAATGGAATGAGGCAGGGGGTGCAGTCACTCCAATCGGCCTCCCTCTCGATTCCTCACGGAATGGATCTGGGTAATCTAAGACAAAACCACCCCATTATCAATGACATCAATCCCCATCAGCCACAGTTAATAAATTCACAGTAGTTGAATTGCCTCCTTGGATCAATACGGAGTTCACATTTTCATCCAGGTTAGTGAAGATCAAGAGAGACACTATAAAAATGTGGAGTTGGCTTATATATTATGAACCAAAATTAGTCATTTACTATCCAGAACCTATTCATGATCCAGTTCTGCTCCCTGAAACATCAATGCAAATTCAGAAAACAGCACATAGGTACACCAATGACAGTACTTCAAACAAACATGGATGATGAAACAACTTTTTTTTCTTCTGAGATTAACTGAAAATAGAGGCAAAATATTTCATGTGCCAAGAACGAATGAAATAATGACAACAATATCACATCTGAATGCCAAAGAATAATGGCCTCTCCCTAATGAGCACTGCACCTCCTCACATGAACAACTAAAGTTCATTTCTTAATTATATTACTTTTGACAATCATCACAGGAGGGAAAATAAAATCAAGGATATAGCAGCCAGCATGACATCATCATCCTTTCAACCAATTGTCTACAGAAATCATTCAGCCTGGCAAGACTGCAGAAAATTGCTGACCAAGTGGAGGGAAGAACTGTCGGACGCCTTGGGTATTTTCAGGTTGTGGTGGAGAGACTCTATGCGGGGAGATCCTGGGTTGTTCAATGGGCCCCTGAAGACTGGTGGGCTGTTGAGGGGCATCTCCTCCTGGACCAGGACCACTCACCATCTGCAGGCTCTGTGCACCATTCCCATTGTAACCTGTGAAAAGATTCAAGAAGATATATGGACAAGTTCATGTCCTTGATATCACAACTCAGCTACAGAAGAGGCTGAGTTGACAGGATTCATGATTCCTTGAGCTCCCCTACTCTCTTTTTCCTTCTCAGAGAATATACAGTTCTGAAGGAAATGTAAACAAACATGCACTTCCCACTGATGAGTAAACTAACACTGCAGAGAGTCTAATGTAATAGAGAACCTTAATTGCTTTGAATATAAACTTTCAGCTACATTTTACAGCCATTCCCCATATATTAGAACTGCAAGAAAAATTATTTGCATACATAGGTAAGTTTTCAGGTTTTCCATTAAACCTGATATTCAATGTTTCAATGACTGAATCGCAAAATTGAGCTAGGCTGCAAAGAGATAAATATCTGATGATTATCATTAAAAATACAGAAATCTGGGCTGTAGCTCGTACCCTTTACCTGGATTCACTTCCTATACAATCAGTAAAAGTTTTATTGAAACTTGAGAACTTGAAAACCTCAAAATATGCTCATGAATCTTAAGCTGCCTAACACTGACATGAAAAACTTTAAATTTGCAAGGACTATAATAACCCTCTAGCCTAGCTACATTGAGCAACATCCTGTACATTTTGCTTGATCTCCAGCATAATCTTTCTTAATTAAGTAGCAAAATCATTGGTGACTTAGGTAACTAGGTCTAAAAAATCAAGATTTACATCACACTCAAACAGGCCTGTCAGGTATTACATTAAATCTGGACTAAATTTCATTTGGACTTAATAAGCCCTTCCTGAACTTCTTTAATTTTTTTCACTATAACAGAAAGCAGATTCAAATCATCTCCTTTGCTAAAGAATACCTATTATCACAAGAAAAACTCACTCATAGGAGAGGGAGTGGGGAGGGGACTAGATGCAGGCACGGGAGGCATCACTGACAATGGTGAGGAAGCATTGGTCATGGCAGCACTGTCTCCCACAGGTAACTTGCTTCGCTTCCCTCCCGAGAGGGTTGGTGGCAGTGGGAGACTTCCAATTGGCTCTCGAGTGTATCCCGCTGAAAGGCGGGAAACCAGCACTCACATGTACATTTCCAGGAAACAAAATACATTCATTGCTCATCAGATATTACAATCTGTTTGAGAGCCACAACCATGCCTCTCAGTTCTGACAGGGTTGGAATGCCTTCCTCTAGACCTCCAGAGAAGTGTAAGAAGAATATTTAGAAAGATCTATTGTCTGACAGGAATAGGAGAATTTCTGATGGCAAGAAATCCACCTTCCTACAACCTGTGAGTAAAGATAGAACCAGTTCTGACCTTTAGGCCTTTGTCTGGGTGCCACAGAGGTGCCCTCAACCACAACAGCATTCACAGTCTTGTTCACCTTCACTTGGCTACGTTTTCCCTCACTCTCTGTCATGGGGACAGGCAACTCCTCACACTTGGGAATGGGAGAGTTCTGTGCCAAAAATAGCATTAAGTTACATCAATCACACTGGTTACAGCAAGTCCCCTTTGGGTCTGTTTCACATAGATTATCATAGAAAGTCAGGTTAGGGTCATGCAAAACAGGCTGCACAGCATAACAGTAAGTATATTACACAAATGAACATCTAGGTTGTTGAATATCTCAAAGGGTTCTTTCTAGGAAAATACCAAACACTACTACCACGTCCATTTCAATGCAGTCAAAATGAAGGCTCTCGTATGTAAAAGTATTTACCTCCTAAAATAGTGGTGACCAAGAAAAACATCACTAGTGGGTTAAAATACCAACCTTGAGGTTCACAACAGGGCAAGGTTTTGAAAGGAGACTGAAGGCCACAGAAGAAACTTGAAAGATATCAGGTCGCTGGTCGGGATCAGGTTCCAGCATATAGCCTATGCATACAGACACCACACAAATGATTTTCTTCAGAAACTATTTATGGCAAGAGTATAACAGGCAACAGAGGCTGGAGCCAGGCTCACGGATCAGTGCATGTAGATGGGTGGAATACTTGGAATTATCAGGGACTGTGAAGTTCCCACTCTGAATTGCAAGAGGACTTTCACCAAATGGGAGAGAAAAGAAGCAGAGCTTGTACAGGAGGATCCCCAATGCCTGCAAGCAATATAAAAGCTTTATTTGCACTTGAGGTTAATTGAGATCATCAAACAGCATACATTAAGCAATACATAGGAGAGTTGAGAGGAAGAATTCTAGCAAATGCCACCCAGTTAAATGATAAAGCACTGGGGGATATGCTTCCTTTTATGACTTGAAATGTTTTTCATTCAGTTTGAGATGAGAGCTTCCCATGATTGAATACAAATGTGCCTGTAAGAGAATATTCTTCAATTACTTTATGGCTGCATCATTTAAGAATGAGTTGGACACCTTTAAAAGATATGTTGCCTTTCTTCAGCAAGCACGCAAGTCAGCAGATTAAGAAAGGTATGAAGTTTATTCAAAAGAAACCCAACCAAGGTCCCTACTGGAACACCACAGCACACAAACTACACAAAGGAGCACCCTTAACCTGGAGACACCTGTCCTATTGTTGCGCCAAGCATCGGATTCCTTTCTGGAATGATTCCGTGAGTTGTTATTGGAGCAGGGTCACACCTTCCTTCAGCCAGGTTTCATTTGAATGATCCTTACACAGGGTGCAAATTAAGTCATTAACCAAATGTGAAATGATATACTTATTTAACCCTTTCAGACCTGACTTAAGGCCACTATCAGAATAATATAATTTTTTGCATTTTTGAGCTCTTTTCCTAACCTACTGAAGATTTCTCATGTTCTATATATTGTTTTTATATTTTGTATAAAATTACCATATCCCACTAATTTATATATTGTACATGTAATTACATAAATGAAGATTAAACAACTGATGGGTGAGAGAAGGCTTCTGACAGAATTGAGCCATGCATTATAGAGTCCATTGTAGTGTAATATGGGTGAAAGGTCACGAGAATCCCAAGAAATTACCATGGACACCAGTTCTGAAAGGGTTAAGAGCACAAAAAAATGAGATTTTCTTTAAATTCCTTCACAATTTTTATTTTTATCCAATATGCCTGAAAAACAATCTGCTCAAACAAACATTAAATCTGCAAATAGACTTCAACAAGAGTAATCAAACGGTACGATTTAAAACCAGTTTTTCAATCATAGTAATGCAAGACCAGTCTCGAAAGATATGATCCTCATAACGATCATACAACATAAAAGAGTTAACCTATAAAGTTAATATTTATGTTCTGCTATTTCTGAAAAGTAGGTCTTAAGTTTTGTCTTCATTTTGAGTGATGGCTTCTACACATACTGATGAGGAGCGAGTCACTGTAGTGAAACTGTACTACAAGAGCATAAGTACCACACAAGCACAGTGGGACTGGAGGAATTCTTTTGCTTCTCTGCCAGCAACAAGAAAGCCCATCCTTGATCGAAAATTCAAATCTACTTAGACCTGCCATGAATACTGTTACAAAGTTTTTTGTTATAACTCTGTTTATATAAAACATATGTTGTATTTGCTAACAACATTTATTTCCTACATAATTACTAACAGGCTACAGAAACACCATTCAAAATGTCCACCCCTGGCCCTCACATATGACTTTAAACAATCAGGCCACTCATTGATATCGCAGTAGAAATCGATCAATGAGTGGCCTGATTGCATCGATCCACACACCATGTCCACTGAGATATTGGCTGCTGATTTTGCAAGGGCTTGCTTTAGACTTTCAATATTTGCATGTATTCTGTGGCAGACCATCAGTTCCAACCCTGTCCAGAGTTTGTAGTCCAGTGGGTTCAAGTCGGGGCTCCTAGATGGCAAATCTGAGGCCTTGATGAACTCAGGGAAATTGTTGGTTAACCACTCCTGCGTTGTCTTAGTCTTGTGAGCAGGAGCAGTGTCTTGCTGGAAGTTCCAGTTGCCCCCATTGAACATTGTATGGCTGAGAGACTTCATTGTCTTCTCTAAGATGTCTTCCTGGTACAATTAGGCTGATGTCTTCACTCCTTGCTCACAAAAATGCAGCTTGGTGACTTTCATAGCTCACCCCCACCACACCCTGATGGAAGCAGGATGGTGACCTCTCTCCACATCATGGATGACTTTGGCAGTTTCTTGAGAGTTGTGGGCATACACTTGGTCATTTTGCCGGTTAAATTTTTCTTCAATTGTGAAGATTTTCTCATCAGTAAAGACGATTTTTTGGTGCCTGATTTGCACATACCTTTGCAGGAACGCTTTCGATTGGGACCCCCTGATTTCTTTGAGAGAGAGTCAGCATGTATCCTGTGCTCTTCGGTAAGCACCCATCCTTAGGTCTGATTTAACCAACCAAGACATGTTTCTAGTCAATATGGCCATTTCCTTGGCCATCACTTTCTGCTTGTGGAGAGGATTTCGTCGAATATTGTGTCTCCCCTTACTGCAAGCAATGCAACTGTTAAAATGTTATACCAAACAACAAACAATATAGTGGATAATACACTGCACAAAATACAAAATTCTACCTTCTTTAGTTCTTTAGCTAGAATGCCAGGAACATGTAAATCTTGTAACATTTATGGCAGAACTAGGTACTGTAGATTTGAATTTTCACTAGGTCATGAGGTCCCCCCACCACACACACACACACACACACACACACACACACACACACACACACACACACACAGTGTGGACAGTTTAATAATGGAAATGTGTTTTTTAAATCATGTATATTTCTAAATTCAGGTCTTCAAGGGTTAACTCTAGAACTACTGGAGCTGTCATATTGACCATTGCTTTTAAATCAATTTGTTCGTTTGTTTGACAACTAAGAGCCTCTGTATTTTTTACTTCTCATCAAATATCCTCAATTTGAATATCTGAATGTCTTGAACAAATAACATCTGGGGAAAAAAAAAAATGTTAGAGAATAATGGTTTCATGCTACTTTTAATACAGCAGTCAAAATGACAGCTCCAGTAGTTCTAGAGTTGAAGTTCTGCAGTTTTAAACAGGAAACTTGCTCATGTTGCCAATGCAAAGGACATTGAGGAAAAAAACAATGTCACACTGAATATAGACAGTACTGCATGGATTGAGGCCCAAGCTCTTTTTTTTTTTAAGAAGAAGCTACAGGCATTGTCATTTAGCAACTGTGAAGCATTGGGAGATACAATTTGCAGAATCTCTCTCTAAAAAAGGAGATTGGAATAGTATGAAACATGCATTTCACTAATATGGGCATCCTATTCAAATATCAGCTGATACCCAAGTGAAGTAGATCTACTGTTCATGCACAATATGCCTGCAACTTTAGGGCTCATGTTCCTCTTGTATGAAAATTGGCATGTGTCCAGTGGAACCACTCAATAAGTTTGAATAATGTCTAATATGCCAACTGGGTAGAAGTATTTTGGTGTTTGGATATGGCACCATGGGTAGAGGGATGAGCTTTCCATACTTTCCTTATCTATCCACCCTGTCCATCAGACAGAGAATGGGTAGTCAGTCAAACTACATCAATCAGCATCAGCAAAAAACAGTTCAGAGAGGTTTTGCTTTGAATTCATCTGTCAGTACAACCCATGGGTGTCAGCCATAACAGACAATACTGAGCATTTTCTTGCTGATAAAAGCAACATCTGGACTGAGGCTGACATATTTCTAAGAAAAAATGACTGCTTGTGCCTCCTCAAATTTGAAAACTGTACTGTCAATTGACCTGGCTGTTGTTTAGAAAGACCACTGACTACCTTTCAACACTCAATCACTTTTCTTTTTCTATGCCTAAGTTTTATTTGATCTTTTGATATTGTTCAACTGGCTCTCATGCACAAGCTTGCCCTGCTCTCATCAGCCCACCCAATTGTCCTAATTCATGACCACTACATATTTTCAAGGCTCGCTCTTGTTGAAAAGAGGCATATCTGACATCTAAAACATTACATACTTGATTTTTTTCCTTCAATATTATACATCTGCATTGCTCATTATGGCAACACCCCATGTTACTAGATATTAAATTTCACATCTGGTCAAAGTCATGGCAATAAATCCCTGGCTCCACTGAAACAATCATTCCTTGCCCAAGAGACTGATGTGGATTAATGTTAACTTTTTGAATAGTGGGTTTAGATAAATCAGAAAAGTATAGTAGTTGTGAATACACTAAGAGCTAGACAATTTATGAAAAGAATATTTTGATATATGCTACTTATATTGAACATAGGTAATACAACGGATGCTTCCAGGAAGTCAGAATCTGAAGTCACACTCTTAATATAACTTTCAATGATAAAGGTCATGATGATCAGTGAAAGCTTAAAGATAACCTTTACCTGGTTATTGTTTCAAACAGCAAAGCCTGGAAGGGTCATTATTCATGCTTAACCCTTTGAGACCCAGAATCCATTCCAATGGACATTGCATTTTCATTGTGCCTATGCTAATNTTGTATGGCTGAGAGACTTCATTGTCTTCTCTAAGATGTCTTCCTGGTACAATTAGGCTGATGTCTTCACTCCTTGCTCACAAAAATGCAGCTTGGTGACTTTCATAGCTCACCCCCACCACACCCTCATGGAAGCAGGATGGTGACCTCTCTCCACCTCATGGATGACTTTGGCAGTTTCTTGAGAGTTGTGGGCATACACTTGGTCATTTTGCCGGTTGAATTTTTTCTTCAATTGTGAAGATTTTCTCATCAGTAAAGACGATTTTTTGGTGCCTGATTTGCACATACCTTTGCAGGAACACTTTTGATTGGGACCCCCTGATTTCTTTGAGAGAGAGTCAGCATGTATCCTGTGCTCTTCGGTAAGCACCCATCCTTAGGTCTGATTTAATCAACCAAGACATGTTTCTAGTCAATATGGTCATTTCCTTGGCCATCACTTTCTGCTTGTGGAGAGGATTTCGCCAAATATTGTCTCCCCTTACTGCAAGCAATGCAACTGTTAAAATGTTATACCAAACAACAAACAATATAGTGGAAAATTCTACCTTCTTTAGTTCTTTAGCTAGAATGCCAGGAACATGTAAATCTTGTAACATTTATGGCAGAACTAGGTACTGTAGATTTGAATTTTCACGAGGTCATGAGGTCCCCACACACACACACACACACACACACACACACAGTGTGGACAGTTTAATAATGGAAATGTGTTTTTTAAATCATGTATATTTCTAAATTCAGGTCTTCAAGAGTTAACTCTAGAACTACTGGAGCTGTCATATTGACCATGGCTTTTAAATCCAATTTGTTCGTTTGTTTGACAACTAAGAGCCTCTGTATTTTTTACTTCTCATCAAATATCCTCAATTTGAATATCTGAATGTCTTGAACAAATAACATCTGGGGAAAAAAAAAAAAATGTTAGAGAATAATGGTTTCATGCTACTTTTAATACAGCAGTCAAAATGACAGCTCCAGTAGTTCTAGAGTTGAAGTTCTGCAGTTTTAAGCAGGAAACTTGCTCATGTTGCCAATGCAAAGGACATTGAGGAAAAAAACCATGTCACACTGAATATAGACAGTACTGCATGGATTGAGGCCCAAGCTCTTTTTTTTGAAGAAGAAGAAGAAGCTACAGGCATTGTCATTTAGCAACTGTGAAGCATTGGGAGATACAATTTGATCTTAGAGAGAGATTTTTTCCTCTAACCTTATCATACTTTGTACGTAAAGTGATTATACCCGTAGGATAAGTTTATAGTCGACTATGGGTTCACTTCATCTAGATGACAAGTACGTGTTATACGGACCAACTTTAGGGCTCATGTTCCTCTTGTATGAAAATTGGCATGTGTCCAGTGGAAGCACTCAATAAGTTTGAATAATGTCTAATATGCCAACTGGGTAGAAGTATTTTGGTGTTTGGATATGGCACCATGGGTAGAGGGATGAGCTTTCCATACTTTCCTTATCTATCCACCCTGTCCATCAGTCAGACAATGGGTGGTCAGTCAAACTACATCAATCAGCATCAGCAAAAAACAGTTCAGAGAGGTTTTGCTTTGAATTCATCTGTCAGTACAACCCATGGGTGTCAGCCATAACAGACAATACTGAGCATTTTCTTGCTGATAAAAGCAACATCTGGACTGAGGCTGACATATTTCTAAGAAAAAATGACTGCTTGTGCCTCCTCAAATTTGAAAACTGTACTGTCAATTGACCTGGCTGTTGTTTAGAAAGACCACTGACTACCTTT
>CAJPEV010002695.1:0-35775 GCA_905338385.1 Darwinula stevensoni
TAGCACAGTAGTATGGGGAAAATGCCATTCACGTGAAACACTTGGCTCTGTAATAACATTGCTTTTCCCTAAATGAAACTTCAAAATTAAAACGAATCTCGTTAAGTCCAAAAAGTTCGCTGCGGACGTTCTTGCTATGCGTCCTTCTGTCTGCTCGGTGGAGGCCTGCACGGGTCGACTTTTCCGAATTGAAGTTCGATCGGCCCGATTGGAATCGTGGCCCGCACCCAACCCGATCCGAGGCGCGGTGTTGGGCTGATCTGCCCGCCCTGCAGCCCGCTTAGGCCTCTAAGCTCGAGAACTCCGAGTCTCTGATGACATATTTGTCCCAAGGGGTGTCTGAACTCCTCGCAGACCTGCGCAGAAACGCACTTTTAGGTGGAACGGCTCGGAATTAAGGGGCATGCTGTGTAAGTAGACGGGGTGGCGAAGCGTGCCTGTGGCACGAGAAACCGCACAATCGCGAAATCTGAAACTCACAAAAGTACTCTATAAACCGAAAAAAAAACAGGAATTGACGAGGAGAGAGGAGAAAGGCATGCATGAAATACATTCATTTGATTAATTGCAGCCCCTGCCTGCACGGGCCGAAACACTAGTTCAAATATAAGAGACTCCAACAACCGCAACTTTTGACCTGTGTGGTGCCAGGTTTTTCCACGAAGAAGCGAATAGAAAGCAATGGAGTTGTGGGAAATATTTCATAAGTTTTCGACCTTCGTTGCCCCTTTTTTATGCAAGTTCCAGCTTCGTTAATTATCCCAGGCGCCGCAACAATATTTTCCCCTTTCATTTTCTTTTTACTGCGTATTTTCCAAATCGACCGGCTTTTGGAGATGATCTTGGGTAAAATTCATAAAAAATTATTCAGCTCAATTCAAGGCACATTTAACATTTCCCTATACGACGGGACTAAAAGACAGGAAATGAGAAGCAGGGCCCCAGGGCCTTCTAGAGTGGCTAGGTGCGTGAAGGCTTTTTTCACCTGCCGTTAAAGCGACTGCGCTATAAAAGGCCGTGACTGCGCTTACTCCACTCATTCTATTTTGAGCCCTCGCCGAGGCAGCTTCGTCTGGCGTTCGCGCTGTTTCTTGTCCCTGACTGCGTTGTTAAACCCGAGGCTATATCTTTGATACTCGTTCCTATTAGGACTTTCTTTCGTTTATTCATGGTTTTTCCTTCGTCGTATTGACATTCTACTCTAATTTGGGAAGCAGAATAAAAATTGGTAAAAGCAGTCGATAATCCTACATTTTACCCGCCTGTAGAAATTAATGGTGAAATTGACGTCATCGGGATCCGCCCACCACCTTCCACCTAGTACCACGGGATGATGAAGCCACAGAGAAATGGTTTTCAGCTTGTGTTCGAATGGTCTTGCAGGATCGGACAAACAGCTTTGTTTTCTCCAATCATTTTCTTCCTAGTGACTATGAAGGGGGGCATAAGAACAAGCTTCAATAATAATAAAATCAGCTGTTCCACTTTGTCTTACTGGACTTCCACACTTTGATCAAGATCAAGTGCCAAAGCGAAGTATCGTTGAGACAGAGTGAAGAGATATCTAAAATAACAAATCTCTCAATTCCATCAACATGTTGTACCGAATTCAGAGAGAGAAATTCAGATTGAAAATCAGGATTCTAACAGGACTGAAAGTAAAATTACAAAGTCAGGTCAGAAAATCTGAAGGGATGAAAGGGGACTCCCAAGTGTAACACGCAGGGACGTTTTACACGTCCCTGCTGAAAAGTCCGGGTCCGCATCGGGAGCGGAGGTTGTGCGTATAATGAATCTCTCCCGTTGTATTGTTATGGATGGCATGGAAAGGGCAATATTTGCTGTATTTGGTTCGGTGGTGCAGTGGAAAAGTACTTATCCGCCAAATAGGAGCCTCTGGGATCGATTCCCGGCTGCGCTATTGTTTTTCTTCCGTCATGACATCTGAACTTCCCCCCCCCCTGGGCTATTACGTTCTCGAGAATGTATCCGACAGCCACAATGGCCGGAGGGAAGGTGCGAGCTGGAGAGAGCGAGAGGGACACCCAGTGCCCGTTAGAAGGCGCCGCGCATGCGCACATGGCACTTCGGACATACAGACGGCCATGCATAATATATACTGTGCTAGCCGACCTGTGAAGATTTCCACGAACTCTTCGGCAAGATATCCCGAGTTCATTCGTCGGCCCTAAAACTCAGTGGCCCCTCTTTCCCGTACGACCCTTGGAGTCCCCTTTCATCCCGCTGAAAGGAGGATAACTTCCTCGCCGGGGTGGCATCTTCGCCCTTACATTTATCAGCAATTCTTCTTACCGATCACAACCCTGTCGTCCGTCAAGACCATCACCATCATTTTTTAATTACAAGACTATGAGTGAAATATACAGATATGGATACGGGATGGTAACGACCCAACCGGTAGCATCCTTGCGATTCAAGAATAAGCCATCCTGTTCTGTCCCACCCTCACGATCCCGCCGCTTTCACCCTCTGGAGTGAAAACTCTCCTTCGCACGGAGGAAAACGGGACTCCAAGTGTTGTGCGTGGGTTTTCCTGCGTGAAAGCTCATATCGAGGTGTGAATATCCCTTAGTTATGGGGGGGCAAGTCGTACAATGACTCTCTCTCCTGCCTTCGCAACAGTCGGATCCGTTCTTGAGAATAGGAGAAAGTGCGAACGTGGGACCGGCACCCCAATCCGCGGATGTCTTCCACTAACTGTTTCTCGGGAATTCCTAAGCTCTGTCAGCAACCCTAAAACTCAGCGGCCCTCTCAACGATATAAAGCAGCAGCGCCTCCATCCCGTTCTCGAGAATGATCTGTGGAAGACGTCCACGAACTTCGGGTCGGTCTAGGCCATGGGTGTCTAACTGTCGAACAACTATTAGATTTCGTCCGGCCTGCAAAGTCCTCTTCAACAGTTGGTTTTGAAAAAGCATAGACCTGTTCCATACAGGTGGGATCCTGTCGTTTTCACCCTCGGGAGTCACTCTCCTTGTGAGAATGCCAATCAATAGAAGGGCGAGGTTCTGATTGATAAAGGGGTCGAGATCCCGATAAATATATGATCTGATTATGAAATATATGATGCTGAGATCTCATCCCGACGAGGAAATCAGCCTTCCTTCCTTCATCCCTTTCATCTCGAAAGGGGGACTCCAAGTGTAATACACAGGGACGTTTTACACGTCCCTGCTGGAAAGTCCGCATCGGGAGCGGGGAGTGTGCGTAGAATGCATCTCTCTCATAGTAGTATTAGGGATTGCATAGGAAGACTTACTTGAACGTTTTCGGTTCGGTGGTGTAATGGAAAAGTACTTATTTGCCAAAAAGGATGGCCTGGGATCGATTCCTGGCCGTTCCTTTGTTTTTCTTTCGTCATGCCATCTGAACTCTTTCCCCCCCAGGCTATCACATTCTCTAGAATGGATCCGACAGCCGCAATGGCCGGAGGGAAGGTGCGGGCTGCAACGAGAGAGGGAGAGAGACAGACAGACACCCACAGTCGGGCAGAATAAGGCGCCGCGCATACGCACATGGCACTGGCACTGCATGGCACTGCGGACATACAGACGCCCGAGCATAACTCATATATATAGGTATAGAAGATTAACGCACATGGACCATATGGAGTCTCCTCCGAATCCCCTCCCATTCGGCCCAACAATGTTGTGTCAATGTTGAGAAAAGGTTAATTTTTCAACTTAATATATACTTTCAACGTTGCCCCAATGTTGAAATGAAACACAGTTCAATATTGAGGAGGTGTTGCTGTATAAAGTTGTGTCAGTATTGAATTGTCAACGCAAGGGCATTATAGTACCTCCTCATTATCCATGGTCTGAAAGCGTTAATTAGCCGATGAGATTGAATATAGATTCAATGATCCCTCGGAGAGTACCCATCTCCTTCTTTTGTATGGCCTTGTTGAATAGCAACAAATTAAAGAATAATATGAAGTTTTGATATCCATTCGACTGCCTTAGTGGTAGCCTCGTGGATGTTTTTTTTAAATCGCTCTCGACGCATATAATTTGGCATTCAAGTACTATGTGCTGTACTGTCTGACTTGATGCTCTGCAGTCGCATTGTGGACTATCTTTGATTTTCTATTTGTTGAAAATGTGTTCGCATCTTCCTTGGAGCGTCCGGATTCGGTTTAAGGATGACCATATCTTCCTTGGAAGTGTGAATCCGAGCTGAAGAGTTGTGGGATCGTTGATGATGGACTTCAGCGGCACGTTCGCGCTTGCCCAGTCCTCCTTCCATCGTTCTTCTGTGGTCTTGCCGTGGTCGTGGAGAGTCTTGGCGTGAATCCAGAACAGCATTCTGAACTTGAGCCTGTTTGGGGGTGGGCAGGTGATGTCGCGGTTGATTGAAAGGCCCGAATTTTTTAGGGCCTTTCAATAATCGCGCAAGCGTGTCATATTTCTGTTCACTTGTGGAGGTGCTATGTTGGATAGGACCAGAAGCCATGGCAGCGGTGTACTCCGCAATGTGCATGTGATCGTCCTGATCGCGGCGTTCAACTGGGTGTCCACCAGTTTCACGTGTGAGCTTCTGGTTCAGACCGGAGCGCAGTATTCTGCGGCGTAGAGGACCAGAGTCGTTGAAGCCGCGCGGAGAGCAGCGGCATTTGCTCCCCAAGTCGGAACGACTTGGGGAGCAAATGAGGCTGTACGAGGCTAACTCGTGTCTTTGTCTTCGTCGCGACGTTCCGGAGATGTTCGAGAAACATGAGGCTTCTGTCGAGAGTTATCCTTAGATATTTGGGGAACTTCTCGCGCTGCACTTGTTCGCCGCAGAAGGTGACGGCGAGCTTCTAGTCGACTTGGCCGTTGTTCAAATGGAACGATGTCACAGCCGTTTTTTCGTGTTTGGGCGGAGCCTGCAGTACTTGAAATACTGTTTGATCTCTTACAGGTCCCTCGTTTGGTTGTCTGGGATCTTCTCTTTGGTGAAAACTTCAGTGGCTAGCGCGAGATCGTCAGCGTAGCCGAATCTCCTGGCTAAGAGTACCGTATTGGTATGATACAAGTAGCACTCTATTGAGTAAAATCATCCAAGTAAAGGACCATTAATGTCTTATTTCCTTTACTGAATCAGAAATCAAATTCAGTACTTAAATGACTCCAGCCTCTCTATCCAATAGAAGGAAACAACACAGCGGGCACGTTTTCATGCACTATCCTCTATGGAAGAGCTCGAGAGAGTGCACGTGCCATGTAGAGATTTACGAAAATTGAGCTTGTCTCCTCGGACCCACTGGCCAGAAGTACTAAGAGTCTCCTGCTGGATTACTTCCTTAAACAAATCTATCTAGAAATTCCTATACCTTCCTTTATGTTGTAAATGGGAAAAGAATGAACTTGTGTTCTGAACGTGTACGAACGTGTACTGAATAAAAAATGCAGGGTACTGTTTATTTCAGGGCATCAGGGTAAGAATCGCCGGATCGACGATTAGGGGCCATCTCGTGTCGATTCGTAGAGCTTTTTATCTGTTGATATGATGTAGGTACTTCCACGTAGAAACAACATTGAGAATACGATAATAAATGAATTTGCTCTAATAGACTTGGAACGATTCCCCTAATTCATTAGTAGTCACTAAATTGGTAATAATGCTGAAATATATGCTGACGTATATAATGCTGAAAATACTGTTAATTAGGAATAGCAATCATTTCATCAATATTGATTTTTTGTCGAATTCTGAAATTCAACTATTCAACCTTTTCTCAATGTTGACACAACGTTGTTGTGCCGAATGGGCTCTTTTCTTCCTGTGTATGCTAGATCCGTGAAGTCCCTATTTACTATTCAATGGCATTCTGGCTGCAGCGGTCGGATGGCAAGGAACTGCAGCGGAACCCACTCCTTTACGTTTCCGAGGAAATTACAATGAATGTGTGACAACCATTTCCTGGAATTTTCAGGAAAATTAGCAAAATTACTCAGTCCATTTTTTGTTATTTCCTCATATTTTCATGATTGTTAAAAGGAAACATGGAAATAGATTAGATTCGGATGCATAAAATATTTCAGTTGTTAATAAAAAGGAGAGAAATATCCAATGAATCCAGAAACGTTCCGGGATAGTGAATGTATGCATTCAATGCATTCAAATGAGATTTGATGGAATACTTAAATTAATTTGGAACAAAAATACTGCCTGGCAATGCCGCGAATTTACTCTGAGATCGTAGCAACAGTGAGTAAGAGGCCGTTCTCCCCTTGTCAGACCTGTCACAAGAAGTGACAGTCCTGCGATGAGGGGGTCATAAACCTCTTCTCCATTTATTTTTAAGGCCCGAAATTATTCTCTTTTTCGCAATCCTTCACATCCTTCCTTGAGGATAGTAAAGTGAATTCTTGATCGTCGATTTTTTCCATTGTTAGAACCAGAGCTCACTCTGTCAGAAAAGGACGGGTTTTAGGGAATCCATCGTTAGAGGAATCCTAACGTGCTCACGGCCGTGATGCAACAGCCTCACCATCCCTTCCTTTAACTCCTCTGAACAATTGCTGTAACTCCGAGCTTTCCCTTTCACTTCGATTCCTTCCTTCCTATAACCATCGACCCCCTCCTCGAAACATAATCTCCTTTCCAGGAAGGATACTTTCTGCACCTCAAACATATCCTTGTTGAGGTCTGGCTTTTTCGCTTGGGGGGAGGGGGAGAGGGGTCCGTAAAAATTATTGCCGCTAACGAACGAACCAGTGAACGAGGGAAACAGTCAGTTCAAGGTCAAGGGGAAGTCATGGGGAACGAGAATTCCTTTAGGTAACAGAAATAAAAGAAATGCATTGCACTCACTCGTCATCACATGCACTCGTCATCCAGTGTGTTTTCCTGGATGGCGTCTCATTATGGAAATAAAAATGAGACTAGGATCTTCTTATACCCATTATTCCTCGTCAGGGACTTTTTCCCCAGAGGTGGAAAATGGTTCGTATGGCAAGTGTAACGGGAGGATATATATATATATATTTTTTTTTTAGCTCAAAGCATCTTTGTTCATTGCGGCTTATGTGAGTGTCAAGAGTTTCGAAGCTGACATTATGGCCATGGCAACCCTGTAAAAAGGAAATAAGTACGCTTGTAGCGCCAGGCCTAAAGAGCTCCAGTATTTCCGTTTTTGGTGTTCGCCTTCTCGTGCTGTACAAGGACCGCTTTCAGCATGAGTTTGTAACGGTTAGGCCTAAGTGTATCAATGGTTTGAGGCCTTACAATCATGTTACCAATATAGGGTCCTTGAAGAGGGTTTTCTGGCCTTACTGATCTCCAACCCTGAAACTGAACTGCATGCGATGTGAGCCTACATAGGCCTAGATGGGCTGGACCTCCCTCGAAATAACTTCCCACTGGGATCTCCAAACATGCCACCCCTCATCTGCCTGTTTCAATTCAGACTGGTCACTCACCTGTTTTTCTTACAACTCACAATCTTCAGCCTCCAGCTCAACCTTCAATGTTACTCCCCTATTGTAGGAGGAGAACCTGGATCACTCACATATTTAAAAGCGGCCAGGCCTACGTCGGTAACCCTGTAAAATCTCCCTCCCCTTCTCATTTCTTCTATTTCAGGCCTAAGCCTGTCCATTGTTCGAAAGAGTGAAAATATAAACCTCCCTCTGTACTGGTCTTTTTTCCACACTCTGAAAATATTGAACCTATGAATAACTCGGGACCTTGTGTGGGAACAACATAAGGTGAGACCCCGCAAGCCACAACCAAAGTGGAATAGGGCTAGCCAGTCATGTAAAAAAAGGATGGCAATGATTTCATTGGCTCGCCTAATTTTTACTCTCTGGAAATACCCTGCCTTCTGGTCTCCATGTGAGGCAGTTGATCTAATGATTTAACCAAAGATGTACTCAGGGGTGAAGGGATTGGGTCACTGGCACAACAAGAATTTAAATAATCAATGCTTATTTTTTTGTTGCTGTTAAAATTATTCGACATAATGGCCATTAAAAAATTGGCCAAGAGATCGGCGGAAAGAACGCAATTTCCTCTAATGAATTCGAAGTTCATCATGGCTCCTGAAAAAGGATGCATAAAAAATAAAAGGCAAAGGGGAGGGAGGGGGTGACAAAAAAGGGAAAGGTATTCTTCGAGGCCACAAGCTGGGTGGCTGGCTCATAGGGGAAAAAAAGGGAGTCGGTCCTCATCTGCGACGCCCATTCCTGGAATGCTTGGAACACGTTCGCCACCTGATTTAAGAGAATGCAGCCAGACTGTTATTATGGGACTCTATGATGCAATAGTATAGCTGGATTTTCTTGGAAACGCGCCCAATTTACAAAAGAGCCACCTGTGGCATTGACTGAGGGTGAAAATCTCCTTGGAATGATCACGTGGTTTTGCGATCGATCTTCAAGCGCTTGAGATGCAATTGAGGAGTTCCCTGGGAAAAGGGCGTATGTGCCATACATCCGTATGGACACATGCGCCTTTTTTCCAGAGAACTCCTCAATTATTATTACAAAAATACTAGCATTAACTGTACTGCTAGTATAAGAGTAGTACTTGGTACTACTCTTAATGGAATTAGTTCCAAGGCCATATTTCATTTATACATTGTGAATATGCCCTTATGTTTTCTGCTTTCTTCGTCAGTCTCATTGCTCCTGGAAGCTGCCTGCGAAGCAGCATTTTGTACACGCCGTTATGCACGCACATTCACTGACTATGACTCCAGAACGTCTCTCTCTTCCTCGCACATTTAGTAGATTCCAGCGCAGAATAATTTAAACTTCCGCATCGTTTTCGTGGCATTTTGAGAACACCAAAATTGAAAATAATAATATGAAGTACTAACTGTATGCTCCAGACTTACGTGAAGCACTGTCGTAAACCAGCAACGGGAATGATAACGCGTCTAGACTATGACACGTGATCATTGCGGATAGATAATATAACAGCATCGTCCGTAGTTGACGACGCCTCTTCTCATTGTTGGTTGCGAGAACCTCGCCCAAGGAAGGACTTCAGTACAATGCCTTTCTTATCACCGAAATTAGGCACTATAACGTGAAATGGTTACATTTTTTGGACTTTGGATCCAAGAAAAATCGTATCCAGGGCATAAGCTCTCGATTGAGTCCTCACTCATGAAAATCCGTTCATCCTTCTCGGAGGAATTTCTCGGAATGACAAACTGACACACATACGGACAAATTAGCTTCTTAAGTATAATGCACATGGATGAGATATGATTGGACATAGAATTCACGCAACCGATGGCAAATTAAGATTTTGTTTTTTGGCGTAAAGGGTATTTTCATAAGTTTCAGGTTTCGCAATTTAATTGACTTGCACGGTTTCCCGTGCCGCTGGCACGTTTCGCCACTCTATCCTTTTACACAAGAACAACGGCCCAGAATAATATGACGTTTTTATTCTGGGCCGTTCCACGCGAAAATGTTTTTTTTTTTTGCACAGATCTACAAGGAGTATCTCCGAGTCCCCTTTGAGGCAAATACTTCATCAGCAACCTGGGGTGCGTCTTTTTTGCTTGCGGCTCTGCTAGCTCTGTGGAGACCTCCAGCATTCGATGACGTAATTTTACGGCTTAGCTCCTCAGCGTTCTCGTAGCATGAAGAGTTGCATGATTCGATTGGTGAGATAGGGACTCCTGACTTGTTCGATATACGCGCAAAAAAATAGCTTCCAATGTTGTGAAACATCTCATTTGTATCTTCATTTGAAAGTTAACTGAAACTCAACACGCGAACATGTTGGTCGAGAAGAATGGAAGGTCGCCTTAGCCTCCGAATTTACGTAACAATTCAGAATCTGTGAACTCTGGAAATTGACAGATTCAATGCGATGAAGAAAACATTGAGTTAGAAAGCTGAAACACATTAGCAATTAGATGAGAAGTACCGCCTGCAGATATCAAGGCTATTACCTTTCTTTAACCCCTTCCCGCCGCAAAATTGAACCTTCTCGTATTCTTCGCTGAGAGCATCAACAGGAACGAAATTTGGCGTACTTCTTCCTCTCTCGCCATCTCCTGGGGTTGTAGAGAACACTGAATCTCGTTTTTGGAGGATGTGAATTTCATTCCGTTTCTTTTTTTTCCTCCCCCCCCCCCTTAAGTAGCCACTCCTGGGGGGTGGGGTTTCGGAGGAAAGAGACCTCTATATAACGAAAGTGGCTTTTTTTTGTTTGTGCTGCTCCATTTCGCCATTTAAAAAAAATGAAATTAGCTGTCGTTCTATTAGACTTAGAGAGCTTGCTTCAGTATCATTCAGTAGTGTTGCCAAACCGAAACCGTGCCGAAATTACGCCAGATTCAAGACTGTTTCATCCTTCGTATTGACGTCTGGATCTTGCTTTTTTAATTTGATACATTTATTTTGCTGAGTTCATGATTTGAGCATAGAATGAAGCAGTGGTCTGTAGTTATTGATGAATGTAGTGGGATATGCAGATATATTATCCAAACATCCCTGAATTAAGAGGATAGCGCGTAGCATGGATTGCATGCTTCTTGAAGGCATTCTCTCTGACCTATTCAAGATGGTTCGAGGAATTCCAGATAGGTCGAACTCTCCACGTCCCACTAAAATGGTTCATGAAACGCGAAACAGGCCTCCAATTGGTCTAATGTTACAAGTCCTCTCTGAAATGGTTCGTGAATGTATGAATAGGGCTGCGATTGGCCGAACGTTACACGTTCTTAACCAGATGTCTCGAAGACCACTATTCGCCCTTATAGGCCTAACTGACGCCGTAAGTCGAGAATTGTGTTTCTTTTGAAAATATAGTCTAGATAGATAGTTTCAAGTCACGCCTTGGCGTGACTTGAAGGTGTTTTTTTGGTTAGGCCTAGACCTAACGTTAGTGAGTCCCGTAGAGAGGCCGGGGAGGGGGGGGGGGGGGGTTGTAGAAAGGGAAAGCCATTAAAATTGGTTTTCCCATTACTTCATTTTCTGAATGCCTTGTGACGTTGACATTCGAATTCTTCTTTCCCTCAAAACATCGAACGCAATAGCAACTGAATAACGTTGAACAACTCGCAAAGGCATCTGCGTAAGTTATCCGTTCTGGCAAAATTCATGAATGCATTAATTTTCTGGCAGTGAGAGAGGACCGGGCAATTGCTACATTAACAACATTTATTACGTCGTCACGGCAAGCCATATGGCCAATTGAAATGGAATGGGAGGCCAATTGGTATACGTAGGACGTGGCGAGGAAGGAGATATTTTGAGATATATCCTTATTGATGTCCAGTTTGCTATAACTGGGGAAAATCCTTTCACTATTCAAGGCTCATCTTATGGCAGACGTCAGGTGTGAAGTACCTCTTTACGTCACTAACCTAGGTATAAAATACATGAATGAAAGGAGAGAAGACTCATCGTAGATCTGCAAGGACAAGGAAGAACACCACGAAGTCTCTCATCGTTCTACCCGCTCTTCTATTGCAAGCAAAAGCCGATTCCTCAAAGGTCAGGGCAGCTTCCAATGATATCCCCGTGTCCCCCAAGGACCTACCTGTTATTTTTCTTTCGTTCCGCGTTCTGCTTAGCGGTTCCTTTTTTCCTTGGAAGGAGGTGACTCGGTCCAGATGGCCACAAGTGCGGATTTGGCTGCGGAGTTTGACCCAGACTTCTCCGCTGTCATCAGCTCCGTGCAAAACATCTCGAACATCACCAAGGACCAGGCCCACACAAATCCTCAACCGCATGAACACCACCGCGGAGATATTCCAGAACAATCCATTTTCCAGGAGATGAAGAACAACCTCCAGACCATTACATCGAGAGTAGACGGCAAGGATCTCCGGCAGGGATCTCAAGGATCCGTGCAGGATCTCTACGATCAGGTCGCGCCTCTGATCTTCAGTCTCCGTTTCGCTCAGCTGTTCGGGACCACCGTCGATACAATCTTGAAACAAAGTCCTCAGAGTTTCAAGCTTATATGTTGATAGCGTAGGAAATCGCCAATTTGGCGGCGCAGCAGGATCTGGTTCTCAAACTGGCAATCCTGCAAGCTGGCGTGGACGCCCTCGCTGCAATCGATTCAATGCCGCCAATGACATCTTCAATGTTAGTATAGAGTGAACATCCCCCAGATTTTTCCTCACTGTCACAGTAAGAAATAGAACATATATTGCTTATCATGCGGATTTTGGTTGCAATTAATATTCTAATTTTATGCATGAACTCCTTGAAGGGAATTTTCTCATAAATTAACCATTTCTGGATAGGAAAGCATTGACTCTGTGTTACCTATGATTGTATCCTTTAGACCCAGAGCGCAGGAAATGCGATGGTGCAGAAATTTCGAGACCTCTTCCTTGCCCTGAAGAGTGGAGGGACCAACAAGGCAAGACGAAGCAACAAACCTCCTCCGACGCATGAAGGAACTGGCGGCATGTCGTCGGGACAACGTTTGGCCGGACTTCCAGAGCTTCGGGCAGGGGTTCCAAACGACCATGAACTCGTTCTGGAATAATCTGGTGTCACAGGCCCTGGGCAACATCAACAACTTCACTGCCGCAAGCAACGACATTCTCAGCCTGCTGAGCAGTACGGCCACGGGCATCTTCGGGGGGATGCAAGGTGCCACTGGTAGTTTTTTTTCGTCTCTTTTTGTCTGATGTGCTTATCGTTTCTTGGAGATGAACTGATGCAGATTCTGTCCCATGTCATGCCAATAAATATGTAGGAAAGCATTCTCATGCCGTTATTTTTCGCATTGACGTTTTGAAATCTGATATCCCGTCTCGTACCTAGCGAAACATCAGAGAATTCTATTGTAAAAATACCGAATGTTCAAGGGATGAGATTCATGAATTCATACTTCTTTAATCATAGAAATTTCGGGTGAAATTCATTAGATTTCACCTATAAGAATTGATACATTCCGTACCTTGAAGTTAATAAGGGACGAGCAAAGGATGAACGAAAATTTAAATGCAGTTTCCGATTGATACTTCTTGTCTTACCTTGGAAGTGATATGTTACTGGGTAAATGCAATTCACATGAGTGCTTTGGTACTACTTTGCCCCTTTTCATCATTGCCGTTTCTGTAGGTTACGAAGGGATACGATTGACCCCCATGCCCACAATTCGATGCAATTGCAAAATGCAAAATCCCACACGCGACTTACTGAGAACCATGAATAGAACTAAATCGAAGAGAGAGAGAGAGGATGGTGCATAGATTCTCTAGAAGTAACTCCACGTCAATCGCATGAGAAAGTACGTTGGTGAAGAACTGACGACCGATCGAGTCCAGATCGGGAAGGACAATATTGGCTACGATGGAAGCCTAGGGAGTTAGCTCAAGTTTCGCAGTATCGATTTGATTCATCCCTACTTTAGCATGGAAGAACAATCAGATTCGGAAAACTACTGTGGCACACAAAGTATCTTCGAAACTCTCAAGAAGGTCGGCGAATAAGTGAAAATCTCCGATGAATAGTGTAACGGGCCGACGCCCTTCCAGTCGTGTCACGGTGCAACGGGCCACCGCCCTTCCAGACATGTCGTCCAGGGAAAGGAAAAGGAGGCATGCTGATTGAGGAGACGGACGGAAATCAGGGTGATAAGCTGAGGAGACAAGGGGAAAACGTATGTGGGGACATTATCACAGGGATGCCGGATCGGGATCACCATCCCCGCCTTTGCAGAGGTGACCTTCAGTCAGGATCCGGAGGACAATACCTTCGGACATCCCTGTCCAGAAAACCCATGTCGCAGCCAATGGTTTATGAGAACCTCATTTCCAAAACCATTGGTCGGACAGGTATATGTTCGGAGATTCGGACCAATAAATTAATGAAGATGATTTTGTCCTCGAGTGCGTTTCCCAATAAGATCTGTTCCTGGGGATTGAACAACCAATGGGCGCAAGCTACCAGCCAAGAATCCCTCCTCCAAAAACCTCCTCAGCCACCCTGAAGAAAAAGGAAGAAACTTCGTCCGAGAAGACCAGTCCCGAGAGAAGCGAGGGGACTCGGCCCTGCCCTTGATAGTGGAATTCTTCCCTCCTCAGTCCGACCAGAGTGTTAGTGCCCCAGTTCGATCCGTAAGAGACATCTCCCGATAGTCGAAAACTTTCTCTCTCTTACGCGCGTTTGCCCAGGAACCGGGTAGCTCCTTATTTGTTTATGAATCTTGTAAACTAACAAAATTTTTGTTTCTTTATACTTTTGTTGAATAACCTGGTAACCTTTGCACACTTATGTAATAAATTAATTATCAGACTCGGTTGTGGGATATTTCTTTCTCAACCGTGAACAGGCACGAACCTTTCCTCCCGAAGGAAGAAAGAGTTTCTGAAAGGATAGTTGTCAGGCGCGGGACGCTAGGAAGCGAATATTTGTTGTCTGTACTTAACAACCTGCCGCAGCGCCCCGTGCCCGTGACAATAGTACACCTACAGAAAAGTATATCCTTCCTCATGGCATGGCGCCTCCGTTCTGGATTCTAGTTTCTTAATACTTCATTTTACTTATTTTGCGTGGAAGATGTAATTTGAACTCACCTTAGGAAATTTTCTGGATCATAATTCAGCAGCTCTCATATCACGTGGTCATACATCGACGACGATCCTTCTTTAGATGAAAATTGTGCTAACGCAAGTATTTAGATGTATGCAGCTTGACTAAGACTTCTGGATCTTCACAAGTGGAGACGTTTCCGTTCATCTCGCGCTTCTTATAAATGCTATCAGTTAGATCCCAGGCAGCATACCCACTTTGCGCCCTCCCCAGTTGCACCAGATATTGGCTTAATGCTGGACCAAGTTTGGGTACGTTGGCTATACCTTAACCAATATTGCCTTCATTGGCGAAGCAATGCCTCCCAAGTATTGCGATTTCATCAGCGATCAACTATCGAACCTATGCAATGATCCCAAGTGACCACCCCCCAATATTGGATCAATCTTGCCTGTCAAAGAATATACATGTTGGACCATTATTTGGATAACCACCGGCGCCGATATTGGGCTGATATTGGCCGCTGCTTTTTGCTTTATTTATTTGCTTTTCATTACCACTTGGAAGCAAGCCCTTGGTGGAGCCAAATGTATCTGCAGTACTAGAGCTACATGTACTAGTATAACACCCTGCCGACATATGTGCCCCATGGATAGGCCGAAAAATAGTAGAGTAGTCGACCATCCCCTGCTATACTATGTTATACATGTTGGCAAATGTATATCTGCGACATGCATGTAATATACTGTACATATACCTGTATATTACAATGTTCTTTTACATATACAATATACTCCAGGCGAATGAAATGAGTTTCGCATGCTCGTATTGAAGTTCCTCCGAAGTAAATGTGATTTGATTGGGTAACTCGAATGTCAAGTACTCGTTAAACCTGAGCGGCAATTAGTGCCAAAAGTTCAAGTTGAAACGATACATACGATGATTCACGAACCTCCTTGCTCAACTGTTTTTGCGTGAGGTCGGCTGCTTGCTTCCGATTGTGGAACACAATAGCTGATCCCTATGGCATTCTTTGCTCAATTAAAATATGTCCAACGGATAACACGTCAAGAACTTCCAGCTCGAGTCAGAACCGAGTCATCTAGTTGTTACTCGGTGAAGCAAGGTTTTTCGCAACTAAAGCAAGGTGTCGGCTATATCGCAGAAGTAGCATTCTGGCCGTACTTCTCGTCGACTAGAAAAAAAAGCCCATAAACAGCTCGTAGGCTCTTGAGGAAGGGAGTTCGGCGACATTCCAAATTGTGGAAACCGGGCTAGCTCAAAGATTCCTGCAGGCTCTGCTGAGCCTTCCGAGTCCACTTTTTTGTTTTGCACGCGCGTATCAAGTCGTTCGTGCTGTTCCGAGGTTCTATCAAAATGCTTTTCTTGAAATTCTGGAACTACGTGCGTTGCATCTCTTTCGAACGCCAAAGAGATATGGAGCCCTGCATGCCATCGTCACCTCCGCTATCGATGACCGTCCTGCTATTTATGAAGAAGCGGACTGTGAACTGATGAGAAATGGAAACCTGCAGAAACGCATTCCTATTTGCTTCCTAACGAGAACGGAGCAACGATCGAAATTATTCGTATGCAACGAGTTCGGGGATGATGAATTTAATTTATGGAGATCATGCAGCGACTGGAGAAAAATGAATTCTCTCATGAGAGTGATCAATGACAATTTCCTTCCACCTTCCCTCCCCATCGTCTGATGTCTCGGCCGACATCGTAGGGGAGTAGGAAAGGCCGTGCTAGAAGTTTTCGCGAGTGAATAACAACGACGTTCCTGCATAATAGAATGCACTGTTCATTAAACACAGAACTTATTAGTTTGCGCAGGAACGAATCTAGAAAGGTTGGCTGAAGAAAGGGGAGAGGTAATAGACAATTGATTCTCACACTAATTTATACTATCTTAATTTTCGCTTCAACTATTGCAGAGAAAATGTGTAACGAGACGCAATCCCTAGGTGACTTAGATGCTGCAATCTGCCCAATAGTTTTTGTATGATTCAGTTTGCGAACAGCACCGTAAGTTCTCAACTTTCTATCGTAGAGGAAAAAAATCTGAGTAAGGTTAGGAATGGAACAAATTCAACCCTCGATTATCCTCATCTGAATGCTCTGCACAGAGAATTTCTCCTGCCTCGATATGGATTGCTAACACATTCCGCGTTTTTGAAAAGACCAACTCTGGAAAGTGATGGAGGGAAATCCCTTGATCCAGGACTTCGATGATATGTCCAAATGATATGCCGAAAGAGGTCAAAGGGCGAATCCTTTTCTTCGAATGTATGCGTTTCGATGCCTTACTAATTCGCAGGCGATTCGATGCCCCATTCGCTCATTTGATACGATGCGATGCAACATGCCGCCAGGTGCCAGATGGTCGAGATCACTTAATGCGTATCTGCTCTGATATCCACAGGGGAACGTTAAAAGAAAGTCGGAATCGATTGGTTTCGAACCATCGCCTCCTGCCGTGATAGCCGCCTAGCTACAACCTGAGCAATGATACAACCGTTTCTCTTTCTCTTCTGGGACGAGTCCAAAGTTTCGTCAGTTTCTTCGATAAAAGGCGTTTTCACCTTCTATATTAACATATTTTTCTTCATTATACCTGATGGAATGATATGTAGGAAAGAAGACGAACATACTTCGAGAAAGTAGTGTGCTGACACGTGATTTTTTTTATGTCGTCGCTTTCCGTTTGAGCAGAATTGCGTTGACTAATCGCACGTTTCGCATTTAAAACAGAAAACAGAAAACAAAAAACCTGCAACCTGATCATAGTCCATCGCATCCTTGAACTTGCGTAAGTGCAATGCAAACAATGTTTGAAAATGTATATATTTTTTTGGGATGGACACGACCATAGTTTTGTGTTGGGGATGGATAGATGGTGATACGGCCTGAATATTCATTTTCCAGCGCGAAGGAATGACTAAGATTGCCTTTCAATTCTTCAGCATTCGGTAGTCGTCACCCCGCTGGAAAAACCAGATCAAAACTCATGAGTTCTCATGAGATCTGCCGAATTGTTTATGATGATTTTGAGGTTCCTCATGTGACTTTGAAACGTCCTCATAAGGATTTTGAGGAAATTATGAGGCCTTACGACAACATTATGGGGTTCTCACGAGGTTTTAGAAATTCCTCATGATTTTCTCACGAAAAGGAGGGAGATCTCACGAGACCTCTGAAAACCTTGTCATGATCTCTTTTTTCAGCATGACAGTATTTCCTGAAACTATCCGATCCGCTTTAATTCGTCCATTGCGATAAGCGATAAGCCGAATTCCTTCATTGCATTCAAAATTTCAAAAAAGGTTTTTTTTTGCTGCCATTAATCAGTCACCACTCAGATGAATAGAGAAATACCGTGACGTACAGTCCATCGTGATGAAAGAGGCATTATTGGCGTATCATGTACAATTTATTCAACCTTTTTCAATCTGAAGGAGTTCCAAAAGTATTTTTGTGGTATACCTTTTGCAAGCAAATATATGTACTACTCCCTTCCGATCGTCAGTTATTTTCGAAAAAGCGCATGTGTTAGCAATCCATATCGGGGGAGGAGAAATTTCCTGCATTTAAGGATTCAGTTCCAAGGTGGAATTTCATCCATTCCTAACCATGCTTAGAATCTTTGCCCTACGGTGAGATAGAATTAGAATGAATCAGTAAACATGAAGAAAGGCAAACAAAGACGAATACGAAAGGAATGGAAAATTCATTTATGTCATGAATCTCGCACAGTCAGTCCTGGAAACAAAAAATTATGCGACAATAGACCTCTATTAACGATTACAAAAGATTATTAATATGGACTTCGGTTTTTTTTTCCAGATTGGTCATTTCCACTTACCGCATCGTACTGTTCTGAGAGTAGTCAAGAGTTAAACATGAAAATACATATTTTTTGTTCTCTTTCTTTTCCGAACTTTGAGACTGAAATGCAGCTTTTTATCATTTAAAAACGTCCAATTTCAACTCAAGTGTTAAAAAAATGGTAAGACTTCCATGAAGAGCTTTGTTGCAGAGCATCAGAAGTGCCTGAAAAAGGAAAATATTTAAAGCGACGTACCGAAAACCACGGCGACGAAGAACTGTAGTAACAGAAAACTTAGGACTGGATTTTACCATGCCCAATGTAATCAGAGATGTTGACCTACGGGAGTTCCTTCACAGATCACAGAGGACTTCAACTGGAACGTCTTTAGTGTCCCCCTTTTATAAAGGTTCGATGGAACTTTGCTGACATCACCTGGTATCTGCCTCGTCATCTAACGATGAAGATGGGAAAGCTTAGAGGATCCTCTTAATTTTCCCGTCATCATTCCAATCGCCAATTCACGCCTGCAACGCATATTAAAGCCGTATGTCCTTCATCACTTATGGTGATGGTTCTCCCCGTCATGGGAATCTTGACAAAAAGAATTTCATTCGTCACCCTCATCTTTAAGAGAATGAGAATCCATATTTTTATAATAACCTTTTAAATCTTGCTGGACCTGGGAGGATATTATCTGCGATTTGTCTTTTGGTTTTTTGATTCCCTCATCGATTTTCAGAATTTCATTTCTTTTAATATCTACAGTAGCTTTGAAATATATTTTGTGTGAAGAGGGCAACAAAGATCAGGAAGTATATTATCTTTTTTGTCGCTTTTCATCAAAACTAAACAAATTAAAGTAAAGCACTTTGACCCCTAAGTAGGATATGTTTCCTTAAAATAAAATATATAATATGAGTATGCTGACCCTTTAAAAATCATTGAAATTTGTCAACTAAGAAATTTAGCCTATTTTAAGGACTTTGCAAATTTTTCTTGGGGATTTAACATGATTACTTTCCAAAATGTATCTTATGTTTGGGTAGCAAGCAATTCATTTGTAGCCTTGTGACCATCTTCCATATTTTAATATTAGGAAATTCATAAACGATTGAGATCTTCAACCTACTCCCTTCTATCTAGAACTAGTCCATATTACTTATAATTATAGGCCAGCATGGCTACTTCGAGAATGAAATTTTCAATAACATTTTTGGATGTATAACGTATTACTGCAACATGGATTCAGCCTCTTTATTTTGCTTATATAACCACTTGAAGACAAGTATTTTCTCTTCTTTCTAAAACGATTGAATATAGGTTTTTTCTTACCATGACTTCGAGAAACTTTACTTCCACACTTATTTTGGTCAAATGATCTGATCCAAACTTTATACCTATTGAAGAATAATTTCATGCGATGAACGAAAGACTTGATCTTTCTGCAGAAAAGTCTGGGAAAGGAAAAAATGTGTACGGTATTTGTAGATTTTCTTCACCTTGAGCGGCTCGGAACGTTCATTTTTTATTCATGCAAAGGAGGTATAGAATATATACTGGAATCTATTCAATATATATAATATAGACTTCTCCCCACACAATATAGCTTTTTGCGCGAAACCTTCACATTGCATACATTAGTATTTTTCAAAATAATACTTCAAATCTCACCAAAATGTATTGTGCGAAATCATTTCTATCAGCAACTATTAAAAAGAAGTCAGACACTGGCAATGGACAAGAGCTCTTCCAGGTAGTGGAGTGGAGGTCGTACTTGAGAACCGTCCCTATTGCGCAGCAAGACCTCGTCAGCTTCCATTTCCATTTAAATTCATTCACGAGGCTGATTGTCTTTTGCAGATGGTTTTCGTGAGCTCATTCCCAACCAATTGTAGATGAATAAAATAATATCAATCCAGAGTTGCTTTTTTTAAAGAATTTAAAATAACAAAAAATATACCTGAATCATTTTTATATTCAAGGAAGTCAATTTGTATAAGACAAAACAACAAATAGGTGCTTCTCGGGGCTACATGAGGGCCGTTTTTCGCTGACCGCTCTGAGTCGGGATAATGCCAAAAGAAAAAGAACGAGGCCGCCAGGTAAATGCAAACTCCGAGCTCAATGTACAGGCTGAACCCGACCACTGAACCGAGTTTAAATCTGTGTAATATTCTTTTAATAGCATGAGAGTCTGCTTTTCTTGTCAAATCACCCCATGATTAGCGCTAATTACATCACATTTTTCCTTGTCCAACTGGCGACAAATCTTCTGATCGGCTTCTTTAGAAGGCAAATGATAATGCACATATGCAGATTTTACATTTAAATTTCACGATCAACAAAATAATTGAAAAGACCTCGTAAAAAAGTGGACAGTAACGCAATAAAATTTGGGCTTACGAGTCATAATTACTGCTTTATAGTGCTGTACGTGATGAATCAGGCGAAATTTCAAGACAATAATTATGTGCAGGGAATATTCATAGTAGGGAGAAGAAAACTAAAGTTGACTTATGAGCCCAAGCTGCAAATCCATATTGGTCCATCGCATTCATCCCCAGGATGATGAATGAATCTCATTCTTTTCCTGCTCTGGGAATGCTTGTCAGGAAGGAAGAAAATTACCCTTGGGTAGTTATTTCATTAAAAACCTCGGATTTACATCATTCGAATGGGAACCTGACAGTCTTCGCAATTGACACAATTTCCAGGAGTCTCCTTTGACTAGGTAAGAGTGTAAGGTTGACGGTGTGCCCGATTCCAAGCCAATCGTATGAGGTAGGCACGATGTCCGGATCGAAAGGAGTTAATGATTGAGTGGCGGAGGATTATATCACGAATGGTGCCACATACTTACACACCAGGGAAGCTATGAGACAATATGCGCTTCCGATGGCTAGGGCGGTGTTCATTTTTCCGTGGAGGGAGCTAGAGTGGACGGGATAGTAATTAAGAAAGAGGTGCAACCCTTTTTTAGGATTGTAATTTCAGAGGCAGTCAACCATGGGTGTCATACCTGTTCGAAATTCATCATGTGTGTCACTTGAACCATCTGATACTAGCCGACCTATGCACAGTGGTACAAAAGTTGGAAATTCTCGGAAAAAATTCATATTTTGAAAATGGAGGAAGAAAAAATATTTTGTCGTTAAAGGTTACGGATTAAAGTCCTTGTCCTGCATCGCTATTTCTCCAGGCCTTCTTCTGGTCCTTTATTAGCCTTTACGTAGTTAAAAGGTCAATGATTGGAACTTTTCTTAAAATGTTGAAACTTGATGCCAATTTGTGACAAAAGTTTGTCATATAATACGACTGTTCTTGCCGCTGTTTTTTCATCAGGTGAGATCTGAGTTGTACCTGAAGGTGAGTCTTGCTTATTGTATGTACAGTTTTACTCCTGACGTATGTGCATAACTCGTGTAATTTATTAGATCCTGTGCAGTTGATCGATGAATTACTTTTAATGAAAAGGTAAATTTATCGAGTGAATTTGAAATACTTCTTAAGATATCTCAGAAAATGCATTATAGGCCAATGAGTATCAATTAATGAAGAACAAAATCAGCCCCTAATCTCCTGCGCCCAGCCGCGCCTAAAACGAGGTAAAATGTTTCATATTATTGATCTTGTAATTTATTCAGGAAAGATATCAATGCTTTTGATCTGAAGGGACTTCTACAACATCATGAGGCAGATGAACCAAGGTGACCTTGTTGACTCAAGTGTCATTCCTGTGTTGGTCAAGCTTATTGAAGCTCACTTCAAAATAAGCCATTGTTTTCATGAATAAAGGCAGTGTGAATAGTTGCAAAGTGCCGAGCTTTTCAGAAGTCTTGCCTTGGTTCTTTTGGCTAAGTCTGGCAGAAGGACTGAGAGGTTTTCAGAGAGCCATGTCAATTGGCTAGAATTGGTTTTCAAAAAATATTCCTCAATTTAGGCGCAGCTGGGCGCAAGAGACGAGGGGTTGATTTTGTTCTTCATTAATTGGTTCTCATTGGCCTATAATGAAATTTCTGAGAAATCTTGGGAAGTAAGAGAAAAAAAACACTCGTATTATATAACAAACTTTTGTCACAATTTGGCATCAAGTTTCAACATTTTAAGAAAGTTCCAAGCATTGACCTTTGTATCACGTAAAGGCTAATAAAGGACCAGAAGAAGGCCTGGAGAAATAGCGTTGCAGGACAGTGACTTAAATCCGTAACATTTAATGACAAAATATTTTTTCTTCCTCCATTTTCAAAATATGAATTTTGGCCAAGAATTTCCGACTTTTGTACCACTGTGCTGTGGAAGACTTCCACCAACTTCGGGTAGGTCCTGGCCGTTAAATATATGGGCGGATATCTCATCCCGGTGAGGAAGTCATCCAGGGATGAAAGAGGACTCCAAGTGTAATTCGCGGGGACCGTTTACACGTCCCTGCGGAAAGTCCGTATCGGAGGTGTGAACACCCACCCAATAGAAGGGAGGGATGTGTGCGCGCAGAAAGCCTCTCTATCCTGTTGTAGTGCTAGGGATGGCATGGAGAGTGTTGGGTAAGAAAAAGTGAAAAGGCTGAAAGTGCTGGGCTCGGTGGTGTAGAGGAAGTATATTTGAACCGTCGATCACGAGGCCCTGGATTCGATTCCCAGCTGCTCCATGGTGTACTTTCGTCCTTATGCCATCCATCTCTTCCTCCCTTCCCCCCCAGCTATGACATCTTATTTCAAGAGATTCGACAATCGCAACGGCCGGAATGAAATTCAGAGCCCAAGAGAGGGAAACGTACACCTGGAGGCAGGGAGATGGAACTGCACATGCGCATATGGTAGGACCAAAGATAAACTAGGTATGGACAACTTTTGTATCCTGGGATGCCGCCAACTGTGGCTTCTCATTGGCTTATCGCCGTCACGTGATACCATACCAGTCATATCGGTTCGTGACATCGTGCGGATGCCCACACGTTTTAAATAGGTATTCAAGTTTCTCCCTGTTTACGTAGCGACATTTTCTGCCACGGTGGGGATGCTCTGTAGTTGGATGCACCAGCACGTCAATGAAAGTGTGCAAGATGATCAGATTTCCCTCAAACTCCGAGAGACGTGAATTATGGAGGATCAAAGTTAGCCAGAAGAACTGGGAACTAAGGGGATCAGATTGTGCTAGGTGAGAGTTACATGTTAGGCCACAGAAAGTTCTGGACAGCGTTTGATCGTTCTCATGTGTCTTCTCATGATCTGATGAATAAAGAGTGGAAGTCTCTCTTTCAGGTCAGGTTGAAAATGAAGTAATTCCAATCCAGTGGAAGAGGGAAATTTTGCTTTGAAAAACATAAGTTCTTCTGTGATTGTGTTGCATTCGTTTTTTTAAATTTAATTTCATTTTTTAAATTTTTTTTCGAGGAGGATGAATGCAAGCAGAGCCGGCCTTAGGCATGTACCACATGTGCCCCCTCACTGTGCAAATTCAGCAGGAACGCCAAAACTTGTCAGAATGAATGAAGCAATAATGGATGCGACCCTCAGTTTTCCTTCAGAAAGTGGAAATGCCTTTCATTTCAGCGTCTTTTTTGATGCAAGGCAGTGGCGTATCCAAGGTTTCTGGCGTAGATGGGGGGGGGGGGACCTAAGCAGAACGGTGGGGGGTCTTACTTCTCCTTCGGCCGGGGGGGGGAGGGGGGGTGGCAGATACATTTAGACCGGAATTGGGAGGGTTTGAACCAAACTTTTTTTGGGGGGGGGGCAGAAGCCCCCCTCGCTACGCCACTGATAATAGGGATTAACGCCTCTTCGTTCTAAGAGAGAGGCGGGGAGGGCGTTGGGAGTCTCTTTGCATAGGGCGCCGAAATAATTAGGGCCGCCCCTGAATACAACATTACAACATAATGTCTTGTGGTTCTGTGGTCTTTATGAAATATTTATAAATCGTGGTGAGTCTTCCTGCAGTAGGGATAACGCTTTGCTATACTAATCTAAGTAATTCATAACGAGCAAGCGTAAATTATTAATAAATTGTCACTCGTGTCATCTGCTGGCATAGCCTTGCTTGCTCTCATGTCATGTCAGCTAGATGCAGGTTGAGGCTTAGTACACGGGAAACGCGTATACCGTGTATTCCGTACCAACTAATTGGAAATAGCAATTTCGGAAGCGGGAGGGATTGAGGAAAAATGACCAATATGGTGCCTGCGTGATGACCTGTCCAGACCTTGTTTATCTAGGGCCTTGGCACATGGATGCGGACATGTACAGAAGCAGAGGCCCAAGTATATTATATATAAAGAGAGGTAGATGAACGTCAATAAGCCTCAATTAATAGGACGTGAATGTTTCACGGGAAACAACTAGTTAATTGGTTGCCGACTTTTCAAGTCACACCTGGAGATGTCATTTTAACGGGACTAACTCGGTTCATACTAACCAGGGGGAGGGAGGGAACGCAACTGTCATATTTCCTCCTCCCAGCTCTCCCTATTTTGTATCAGTGATAGCCTTCGCCCAATGGTTGGCCGGCCAATCATTCGCTGAAGGTAAGCAAAATTGGCTGAGAAAGTTCCGAAAACCTGTGTGAGATGGAGCCAAACTGGTCGTAGAAGGGAGTTACTACCCAGATTCAACTGAAATGAGTCCTCGGTCCCTCTGACACAGTTCCCCTAGTTTCTCATGTAGATCTTAGAGGAAGACAATTGAACTCTTTGAAACATTTCTCTGAAGAAGTTACCTAGTCCTGGCATGAACGAAGTAATTCCGCCCGGAGGTCCGTGAGAGGATCCTTCTACTTTCCACTATAAGCTACGCGATCCTTTTCTTTCTCGACGTTAATATCAATAGATGGTAACGTTCCAGTACGTGTAAGGCGTGCCTGGCCTCCTGCGGGAGGACTGATACCCTTCCAAACCCTTGTGATTCCGTTCCTGAATGCCTTAACATCGGGAAGGGATGTTGCCTTGCCCAAAATTGCAGTCCTTGCTGATAGGAATGTACCCATGTAAGGTACTCTCTCAAGGTACTGCTCCTTCACCTCTCCAGATGAAGGAGCAGTAAACGGCCAAAGGATGCCTTCTTATCTCTGTAGATGCATAATGTTGGGGAAGCAGTTTATATGGGGTTTTTTCCTATATCTTTTCATCATTGTGAAAAGTCACCTTATGGTTAGGACATGTCCGGTTTCCCAACAATCAGAGTTGGCTCGATGAAGGACCAACAGGACATGCCCGACCATAAGCAAGCTAAAACTAACCGTACGCAAACCGGCTTAAGGTTGGCTTAATATGCCAGCGATGGCCCAACTACGGCTTTTATACACGTCTACGAAAAGCATCGATGGCGCGATGAAAAATGTTCGGCTGGGTTACTACAGCATACCCTCCTGACAGTTCAGTGAATTCATCCTGAATTTCTTGTTTTCTTCAGCTACAAAACTTGGCTTCCTCGGTTCTTCATTAGCAAAATATTTACTTCGAAGGAAGGTCAGATGCATACACCAATAAATCAACAATGAAGGTCAGGACCAGGACTTTTCCAACTCCTCTGTCGAGAACAAGTTCCTTTAATTAAAAAAAGTGATTATTGGAACTTCAGTGCGACTGTGGCTGGCTTTAATTTACTAAATCAAAATGAGAATTGCTTGAATAAATTAAAAGCAAAAAGAAAAAATTGACTTCTACTGACTGAGATATATTCCTTTTGTCAAAGACTCTACATTTCAATCCCATCCAGAATGAAGCTGTTTTAGTAACACTTACATTACAACTGGAAACGTCGGAAATTCAAGTATGTGGGTTTCTCATTAACATATTGGGATATCTTCCATGAACGATGTCTGTACAAAAATATTATTATATGGTTAGTTGAAAAATCTAAATATTAAATGAAACGTGTTACGTTGCATTAAAGTTTCATCTGGGCCACTACAAGAGCACCTGCACAAGTCGCTTCCTGAGTAAGAGAAGCTTCGGTAGGAACATCGTTTATCGATCCCCAAGATATCTGAAAGAAAGTTGCTTTCATATCGGCTGAGCGTTAAGAAAAAGGAATGTCCAGAAAAAGTTCTCGTCATTCCTCGCCATTATATAAGAATCTACGCACTCATCTAATTATTAGATGATTTCCACAAATTACGTCAATTTCATATTCACATGAGATTTCCCCACGACGAGACTGCTAACTTTTCTGATAGTCATTGCCTCGTCGCAAGGAAGCGAAGAGGGAATGACCATATTTCCATCTCCCACGGTTTTGCAGCCCGCCGAATCATCCTCGGAAAATTAATCTGTAATTTCCACTTAAGGCATAGACGCAAGTTGTTATAATGCATACGCGTCGTTTTAGCAAATCTTCCAGGGAGATAGTCGTCTCCTTGGTAAGATTCACTTAGACCTGAACTCTAATATTCTTGGAATTTCAAACGTATCTTATTCCAAGGATGTTTCAGGTTTTAAATTCCTCAGGGAATTCCTTTTTTGGCACCGAGGTAACCAGTTAACACAATGAAGATTGCCGAACCCCTTAAACGAAGAAAGTACCGATGGCTCATCTCCACCAGCCTGTGCCTTCACAGATTTTTACCCCCTTTACAGATTTTTGCATTGGTGCGGCTCATACATAAATGAAACACCTAAATTTCCTTTTCTTCTCGGTGATTCTTCTGGAGTCCCGTTCGCTGGAAATTACTCGCACTTAAATCATCCGATGAAATGAGGGATAAAATGCCTGCACTAAGATACGTATTACGAGATTCCCTCTCGAGAGTTTCTGGTATAGCCTTTTTCGTCTTTTCCGATATCAGTTGGGTCGCCGATCGACAATGCAGGGGAGGCTGAAAGAAGTTTCGTCATCTCCCACCTTAATGAGTTAGATTTCCTTCTCAATTGCTGCATGACTCCACTTATTCAGTTCATTATCCGGGACATGAAGCCCATGAAATACGAAGAATTCCGGTCGTCATTCCTTCCTTGTTAGAAAGCGAAATGAAATGCATTTCCCCAGGTTTGCATTATCTTCCAGTTCAATGGCAGGTTCATAGTAAGGTAACAGGACATGCTTCGATGCTTGAGTTGCCGATAGCATGCAGCGATCCCTGCAGTCCGCTCTTTGGAGCTCTCAAGTAATGCAACTGCATTGCAACAATGCATACTTGCAATATGTGAAGGAAAATCTGTTGCTAGGGCATCAGAGTAGCACAACAGACTAAATACGAATCTGATAATTAAAAAAAAAACGAGTGGACTCAAAAGGCTTCATAGAGCCTCCAGAATTCATTTAACTAGCTCCACAACTTAGATTGCGAATGTGACATTTTCTCCCGTATCTCTGCGGCACGTTGTACGCCCTTCCTCAATAGGTTGAGGGGCTTTTCATACTGCTGGCGAGAATTACCGCAAAGTTTGATAACGAGATGGGTGATTCCCGATGGTATGGATATGTGTGGAGGATGTCCTGAAAGTTCAAGATGTTCAAAAATTATTAGCACACTTTTATTAGTCAATAACGTTTGAACGGCTTGTGATGAAGAGGTGCAGTTTGAAGCACACTTTAGTGTAAGGTCTCGATTTTATGTCCGATACTGAAAAGGGATTCTAATGGGACCGTTTTCTCCATTTTTCGAGTCCATTTTCATATGATGTTTATATTTGGTTTCGTGTATTGGTTGTGCAATACATGCCGGCGGTAGTTAGTCTATCGGCGATAAGCCCCACAATAAGTTAATCTACAGTTATATGATTCGTACCCTATCTTCTTGAAACAATTGGAGCATCCAATCGAAAAAATACTGGTTCTACTGCTGCAGCATCCATGCTGAGCGCTTTACTCGCTTCAAGTCTCGGAAACGGGGTGTTTATGCGTGCTAGGTGGTTAAGAAGAATGTGACAGTGTTTGTTGTTACAGTGGGCATTAATTATGGCTTAGCTAGAGTGTCCAAATATTGGCAAAATTATTGAAAACATGAATGTATTTGTGTTAATGTTGCAGCAGGTCAACTTTACAATGACAAGCATGAATCGGACTCGAAATCTCTTTCCTCTCGTCGTATAAACCATAGGATCCCCTTTTTCTTCGGAATCAAACGGTGCCTTTTGGCAAGCCTTGCAAAATGAATTGTAAAACTGCGCCCGAGAGGGATGGGGAGACCGAATACACAGGGTGTACCAAAAAAAGTTGCAAGTTTTGGTAATGTGCCGTTTTGTTTCTAATAAAGATAAAAATGAGAAAAACGCTTCTAGATGATTAGAAAACTCACAAGTTTCATGTGCTTATGATGTGTGTTCACATTGTCCTCCTCCATTTTGTAGACAAGAGCGAACTCGATTTGGGAAGTTTTCAACTACCGCCTGAAGAGTTTCACGTGTAACACCTGAAATGACGCGTGCCACTGCATCCTTTAGGACAAGAATTGGTGCAAATTTATCTTCAAAGATATTCTCCTTCATATAGCCCCAGACCATTTTTTAAATCTTTATTAGAAACAAAATGGCACATTATCAAAACTTGTAACATTTTTTGGTCCACCCGGCACATGTCAGAAATGTGTCAACACTTCTAAAATAAGGCGAGCGCATATTCAAATTTGTTTCCCCTTTTTTCATTTTCCCACTCCTTTTTAAACTGCAGGAACAGTATCAATAATAAATTTAAGTAATTTTCACTTCTTTTTACTCTAATCAGACAATAAAGAGAGAGAAATTGGATTGACCGTTATCTATTTTTACAAGAGTACACAGAATAGAGGAATCCAGGGGGAATTGCCACTTATCCTCGCAGCTGCTAGGTCCCATGCATTACCTCGGTTGTGTCGCTTATGAAATGAGAAAAAACGTAAGGATCCATCAGCAAAGCTTTTTGGAAGGGCATCTCCTGATTCATCTCGGATATTTACAGAGGAATAAATCATGAGGAGGGAGAGACAAGAAAAAAAAAGCATTCCTATCATCTCATTTCTTAGGGTCGCATGAATTCTTTCATTGCCAATTAATTTTACTTTAAAAGGCCTCATTACAAACTTGTAATATCATCTCCATTCCCTGCAATAAACAGAATGAGCATGAGAAAGCACTTATACAGGATTATTATTATCTTATTACCCCTCCGGTCGCTCATGTAGTAATGAAAAGTTTTAACGAGGCACAATTGGCACAATTATGCTTTGAATATCCATTAAGTTGAAATTGGAAGGAAAATAGTTATTCACTCCTACTCTGAGAAAAGCGAATTTAATCCAAAAGCTTTCCAAAACCAAACACGGCCTCCTTCCCTTCCTTTGAAATCAAGAAACTTAAAATACATTAGCTGGTATAGTCGTGAAACACTGCCCCAGGAAGCAACTTATTGCGCCATAGCCTTCCTTCCTTGGCTCGTTTCCCAGTAATGGCGTGCCGTGAATTTTTGCAAAGTGGGGCGGCCTCTGTCCAATGACCTTTCGTTCTCGCTTTCATCTCGGTTTGACAGTGGCGTAATCAAGGATTCACTTATTGGGTTTAACGGAGTCCCATGTTCCTTTTCCTCTAAAGAAGGAGGAACGAGTGCTGAACTCATAGGACGATCACGGGAGGCTCATGAGACGGCTCAGCAAGGATACTTACGAAAAGGAAACCCTCATTGCAACACCTGGTTGCCTGTCAATGTCGAAAGCTCATTTAATGGATCATTTTAAGTTACAGATATGAAGCTGCCTTTATCTCATAGAACATAATCAAGAAGTAAGGTTGAATAATTCTAAATGTTCCTGTTCTATTTTTTTTCAATCATTAAATATTTATTATTATATACTGGTACAGATAATTTGAAAGCGACAGTATCTTCCTTTTAGATTTTAGATCTTCGTTAATTAGTCCGAACTTCACGATTTCATGAATTGTAATTGGAAACCAATGAGATACCATTTCTTCCAATTTCGAAACGCCATCAAGGTACTAGTCTGCACAACAATATTGATGTAACGTTATAACAGCATTGGAGTTTCAACATCCACAATGGTGAGTCAATGTTGAAGAAAATTCATTGCCACATTGAGTCAACATTACCTCGATGTTGAAATGAGACAGGTCTCAACAAAGTCCCAACGTAGCTTGCGCATGCACCTATCGAACTTTGCACGCGGACGAAAGAGTATGCTCCATTTCACTACTGAAGTATCCCGTGAATTATCAGCGTGATTATTATCAAGATTAGAGATGCCATTCCATCATCTTCATGCCAAGATCAGATAGAGGCATCCCGGTCTCGCAGAGAGGAGAAACAGCAGAATGATTGCAGCCAAATTAAAGATGGCTGGCAGTCACTCCGTAGATTCTTCAGAGTTACCGGCAGGATCTGATTTAACCCTTTCGCTGTGTGAATTAAGAAGAAACAATAAAACTACAGACAACTGAACCGGGGTTCGGTGGCCGAGTGGTTCTGGCTTCCGGGTGGCAACCCGGGAGGCGAGGAATCGAGCCCGTGTGCCGATAGGCGACCCACCTGCCTTCCTGGGGAGCGCCTGCTTAGCGTGGGATAATAGACACGCCACTCTGTGTGCCACGTCTAGGAGATACGGGTGTAGTTCACCTTAAAAATCACTCGTGCCAGTCACGGGCTTAGGCAACCCGTGAGCTGCCCCTTTGACCTCCTAAAGGACCGTTAAGGGGTGTCCCTGCCTGAGGGACTGTGATACGAATGCGGTGCCCGTACCAAGCGTGCACCGCCTCTCTTTTTGTGTATTGTAATTGGTCCGTTGTCGTTTGTGTCCACCGCATGTCCTGTCTTAAAAAAAATTTCGGGCGACTGAAGTTGCTTTTACTCAGCGAAAGGGTTAGGCTTTGTGTATATATATATATATATATATATATATAAAAGCGAGTTTGTTTGCCCAAAGGGCTAACAAACTCATTCTCAACAAACTCATTGGTTAATTCATGTATTTTTGGCGAAAGAAGAAACACGTATTTTAAGTATGTCTCCATTGAAATACGTGACATATGGGGACGAAAGTCTTCATTTTCATCAAAATCTTTACTTCGATTATTTCTAGTGTGCCTAACTTGAAATCTTTTCATAGTACCCTATCTTCTTGAAACAATTGGAGCATCCAATCGAAAAAATACTGGTTCTACTGCTGCAGCATCCATGCTGAGCGCTTTACTCGCTTCAAGTCTCGGAAACGGGGTGTTTATGCGTGCTAGGTCGTTAAGAAGAATGTGACAGTGTTTGTTGTTACAGTGGGCATTAATTATGGCTTAGGTAGAGTGTCCAAATGTTGGCAAAATTATTGAAAACAGGAAAGTATTTGTGTTAATGTTGCAGCAGGTCAACTTTACAATGACAAGCATGAATCGGACTCGAAATCTCTTTCCTTTCGTCGTATAAAACATAAGATCCCCTTTTTCTTCGGAATCAAACGGTGCCTTTTGACAAGCCTTGCAAAATGAATTATAAAACTCCGCCCGAGAGGGATGGGGAGACCGAATACACAGGGTGTACCAAAAAATGTTGCAAGTTTTGATAATGTGCCATTTTGTTTCTAATAAAGATAAAAATGAGAAAAACGCTTCTAGATGATTAGAAAACTCACAAGTTTCATGTGCTTATGATGTGTGTTCACATTGTCCTCCATTTTGTAGACAAGAGCGAACTCGATTTGGGAAGTTTTCAACTACCGCCGGAAGAGTTTCACATGTAACGTCTGAAATGACGCATGCCACTGCATCCATTTGGTGCAAGTTTCTCTTCAAAGATATTCTCCTTCATATAGCCCCAGACCATTTTTTAAATCTTTATTAGAAACAAAATGGCACATTATCAACACTTGTAACATTTTTTGGTCCACCCGGCACATGTCAGAAATGAGTCAACACTTCTAAAATAAGGCGAGAGCATATTCAAATTTGTTTCCCCTTTTTTCATTTTCCCACTCCTTTTTAAACTGCAGGAACAGTATCAATAATAAATTAAAGTAATTTTCGCTTCTTTTTACTCTAATCAGACAATAAAGAGAGAGAAATTGGATTGACCGTTATCTATTTTTACGAGAGTACACAGAAGAGAGGAATCCAGGGGGAATTGCCACTTCTCCTTGCAGCTGCTAGGTCCCATGCATTACCTCGGTTGTGTCGCTTATGAAATGAGAAAAAACATGCAAGGATTCTTCTGGAAAGCTTATTGGAAGGGCATCTCCTGATTCATCTCGGATATTTACTGAGGCATAAATCATGAGGAGGGAGAGAGAAAAAAAGCATTCATATCATCTCATTTCTTAGGGTCACATGAATTCTTTCATGGCCAATTAATTTTACTTTAAAAGGCCTCATTACAAACTTGTAATATCATCTCCATTCCCTGCAATAAACAGAATGAGCATGAGAAAGCACTTATACAGGATTATTATTATCTTATTATCCCTCGTGTCGCTCATGTAATAATGAAGAGTTTTAACGAGGCACAATTCGCACAATTATGCTTTAAAGATCCGTAAAGTTGAAATTGGAAGGAAAATAGTTATTCACTCCTACTCTGAGAAAAACAAATTTAATCCAAAAGCTTTCCAAAATCAAACACGGCCTCCTTCCCTTCCATTGAAATCAAGAAACTTAAAATACCTTAGCTGGTATAGTCGTGAAACACTGCCCCAGGAAGCAACTTATTGCGCCATAGCCTTCCTTCCTTGGCTCGTTTCCCAGTAATGGCGTGCCGTGAGTTTTTGCAAAGTGGGGCGGCCTCTGTCCAATGACCTTTCGTTCTCGCTTTCATCTCGGTTTGACAGTGGCGTAATCAAGGATTCATTTATTGGGTCTAACGGAGTCCCATGTTCCTTTTCCTCTAAAGAAGGAGGAACGAGTGCTGAACTCATAGGACGATCACGGGAGGCTCATGAGACGGCTCAGCAAGGATACTTACGAAAAGGAAACCCTCATTGCAACACCTGGTTGCCTGTCAATGTCGAAAGCTCATATAATGGATCATTTTAAGTTACATATATGAAGCTGCCTTCATCTCATAGAACGTAATCAAGAAGTAAGGTTGAATAATTCTAAATGTTCCTGTTCGATTTTTTTCAATCATTAAATATCTATTATTATATTCTGGTACAGATGATTTGAAAGCGACAGTATCTTCCTTTTAGATTTTAGATCTTCGTTAATTAGTCCGAACTTCACGATTTCATGAATTATAATTGGAAACCAATGAGATACCATTTCTTCCAATTTCGAAACGCCATCAAGGTACTAGTCTGCACAACAATATTGATGTAACGTTATTACAGAATTGGAGTAACAACATCCACAACGTTGAGTCAATGTTAAAGAAAATTCATTGCCACATTGAGTCAACATTACCTCAATGTTGAAATGAGACAGGTCTCAACAAAGTCCCAACGCATGCACCTATCGAACTTTGCACGCGTACGAAAGAGTATGCTCCATTTCATTACTGAAGTATCCCGTGAATTATCAGCGTGATTATTATCAAGATTAGAGATGCCATTCCATCATCTTTACTTCGACTTTATTCCAAGATCAGATAGAGGCATCCCGGTCTCGCAGAGAGAAGAAACAGCAGAATGATTGCAGCCAAATTAAAGATGGCTGGCAGTCACTCCGTAGATTCTTCGGGGTTACCGGCACGATCTGATTTAACCCTTTCACTGTGTGAATTAAGAAGAAGCAATAAAACTACAGACTACTGAACCGGGGTTCGGTGGCCGAGTGGTTCTGGCTTCCGGGTGGCAACCCGGGAGGCGAGGAATCGAGTCCGTGTGCCGATAGGCGACCCACCTGCCTTCCTGGGGAGCACCTGCTTAGCGTGGGATAACAGACACGCCACTCTGTGTGCCACGTCTAGGAGATACGGGTGTAGTTCACCTTAAAAATCACTCGTGCCAGTCACGGGCTTAGGCAACCCGTGAGCTGCCCATTTGGCCTCCTAAAGGACCGTTGAGGGGTGTCCTTCCCTGAGGGACTGTGATACAAATGCGGTGCCCGTTCCTAGCGTGCACCCCCTCTCTCTTTGTGTATTGTAATTGGTCCGTTGTCGTTTGTGTCCACCGCATGTCCTGTCTTAAAAAAAATTTCGGGCGACTGAAGTTGCTTTTACTCAACGAAAGGGTAAGGCTTTGTGCGTATATATATATATATATACTAGCGAGTTTGTTTGCCCTTCGGGCAAACAAACTCGCTATGATCGCGCCTTCGGCGCTCCATTACCTTGGTCAGTGATTAATTCATGTATTTTTTGCGAAATAAGAAACACGTATTTTAAGTATGTCTCCATTGAAATACGTGACATATGGGGACGAAAGTCTTCATTTTCATCAAAATCGTTACTTCGATTATTTCTAGTGTGCCTAACTTGAAATCTTTTCATGTGTCCCTTTTTGTAAGGGTGGAGAATACATTTTGAAATACTTCCCTCCTATAATCTACGCTAAGGGGACATATTTCAAATGTAAGACTTTTCCTGTAATCAGCAATCAAACAGGTACTTCTGAGGGAAGTTTTACATTTCTGTCTTTGTTTCGTTGGATCAAAAAAAAAGTAGGAAAATGGGACTGAAAAAAGTGCCCTGATTGGTTTTAACGAAATTTTATTTCTTCTGAAATGAAGACTCACGGAACTCCATGCCACCCAGTTTCAGCCTTATGCGTTTCTTCTTTTTGCTGTGCTCTGAGGAGACGCACACCAAAAGTTGAATTTTTTCTCAAATCATTATCACGTCCGTTATGCGTGCGCCGACTGCTACTTTTCTATTTCTGCCCTATTCGCTGGGATAAGAACAATTCTGTGAAAACGTTACGTCCCGAAGAAATATGCCCCCAAAATATTTTGGAAATTTGATATTTGACATTTAAGCTCAATGCGTCAGCAGTCATGTTCTTGCTGGGGTATCAGCTTTCCATGTCTCTCCATTTCAATGAATCAAAGAAAACTATTTGAAAATATGTAACCCGAAAAGGTGTGCCCCTATGGCATGTATCATCAAAGTAGAATTTCTCCTGAACTCAGCATACGAATAGCGACTTATGTCATTCAGCTACTCACGATCCTCTACTTATAATAAAATTAGAATTTTTCTTTTAATCACCTATCCATCAGGTTCTTCTTTGGCAAGTTCATAGCGACCTCTGTTTTGCTGGATCGAGAAAATACGCCTTTTGCAATATGTGTCCTCAGGCGTTTTAACAGAAAGGATTTTTTTTTTGCCGAAATAAATCCCCAGAAATGCATGGCCACAAAGTTTCAACCTTATACGTTTGCCATTTTCTCTGGAGACAATATATTTTTGAAAAAGCCGATGCACCCAAAAGCAATGCCCGGAGGGGATGCACCATGAAAGCCGAATACTCCCACAACTCAAGAATAATAATATCATGTCACATATACATGTTCCATGATTCAAGAAATTTGTGACCCCGGGGCATTAGCTTCCGAAGTCTTAATATTTCTGCACACAGCATCCCAATAGGTAGTTATGTACCAAGTTTCATCTTTCCACACCAGCTCAATACAC
>CAJPEV010002696.1:4898-21496 GCA_905338385.1 Darwinula stevensoni
CATGGAATGCATCCATGGAATCAATGGGCTGAATCTGTCATTTTAAAAGCGCGAAAGTTGAGACTAAAAATAGAGTGAGTACATGCAAGATGAGAGATACATTTTCAAGTTCACTCTAGATTCGCATTGGATATGACATTTGAGCATTTTGGCAAATTTCCAATGGATTAAACGACGATTCTTTTCCATTGTCTGGAGAGAATTTATTCATTATCCTCATTCCGTGGATTTTCTTCGCGCAGACGACACCCTAAACCGTCAATATTTATGCTCACTTTAGCCGCGAGATGTCAGTAGTTGGTGTTTCCCCCCCCGTCCCATATGGCGTCTCCAGGTTCTGGAGGTTCAACTTCGCACACTCCTCTCGGAGCTGCAAATTCAATCAGAACGCTGTATTCGTTTTCTGTTTCTCCTTACCTGCACTCGTATGTCTTATTCCTCATACAAACCAGGCTTGAAATATCCATCGGCTAGTCTCGATTGGTTCGAGCGTAGTTTTACGGTTGGCCTATGTTTACAGGATTTCACCAGCCGTGGATCTGCAAAGGGATTTCGATCGAGTGACTGATGCCATACTTGATATGAAGTAATATGAAAACCAATTTTCAATGGCTTTCCTTTCAACAAACCCCTACGCCTTTCCTACACGACTCAATAACGTTAGGCATAAGCCTAACCAACCTACTGTCTTCAGATTACGTCAAGGCCTGCCATTTTTCTTTAGTTAAAAACTCAATTCTCGACTTACGGGGCCAATTAGCTCTATGAGGGTGAATCCTTGGTCTTTGAGACATCTTGTCGAGGACGTGGAACGTTAGGCCAATCTGGAGTTCCTCGAGCCATCTTAAATGGGTCTGAGGAAGGAGTGCCTCCAGAAAGCATGGAATCCATGGCATGCCATCCTGTTAATCCAAGAATGTTTTTTCTCCAACTCCCATTTCTCCAGATTTCTCCAATTCCCACCAAATAAAGCACTCACTGCTAACCACTGCTTCATTTTCAGCTCATCTCATGAATTCAGCACATAAATGTCTCACACATGAAAAGAAAGAAGTGTCAGACGCACGAAAGTTGTAGTTGTCTTGAATCTGGCAACACTGGGTAATGGTACTGGAGCTATTGCTTTAAGCCTCATTGAACAGTGGCATAGCCAGGCTTTCATCAATGGGGGGGCTAATTGGGGGCTATGCGGAACGTTGGGGGGGCTAACTTCGCCTTGTCAGGTTGGGGCGGACGCATTTCGACCAGAGTTGGGGGGTCTTGAACCAAACTTGGGGGGCTGAAGCCCCCCCCCCTGCTACACCACTGTCATTGAATGACAACCAATTTCACTTATCATGGGGAAATGGTACATGGCATACAAGACCACTTTTCATCGTCTACAAGTCAATGTCTTTTTTATGGGTGGTCTCTTTCCTCTGATAGCCCCCTGGAGTGGCTACCCAGGGGGTTGGAGGAAAAAAAACAAAAAAAAACAGAACAGAATTCACATTTTCCAAAAGCAAGATTTAGTGTTCTCCACAACCCCTGGGGACATGAAGCTTTATATTTGCAGCAGCTATTCTGTGTTGGGATAGGAAGAAGCATGTCAAATTTCGTTGCTGTTGATGCTCTGAGAAGAATACAAGGAGGTTGAATTTTGCTAAGGGATCGGTTGAAGAAAGGTAATTGATGATTGATGTTCCATGTCTCCTTGCTGAGAAAGACTCTTTCCCCCTGCTGACATACTTCATCAGTTTCAAGAGCATGGTCAGTTGCATGTGATAAGGTACTGACATATTTGATATGGAATTCCTCATGGAGGGCAGTACAATGTGAGGATGAAAGAGCTTTGCACTTCTTTTGCTTCCCATCATACTTGATGGGTAATGATGGTTCAGGCCTGTACATTTTTTATGGCTTCACTTCAATATTATTAAGTATTTTTGCATGTTTTTTCCCTTTGATAGCATTTTAAATTTCTTGCAGTTAACAGGGTTAACCACCTATTTTTTGTGTTTTGTAGAGAAAATAAATAGAGGTCCTGTCTAAACTAAAAGAACATCTACACAAAAGTAAGTATTAATAGGACAAGAATTAAAATTTTACCGACGTTGAAGTAACTAAACGAAGTACCTGTAAAGTTTGTTTTGGCATTTCCTTGGAATTATCTGTGATTGGATAGCGTTCTTTTTTTCCCCTAGGGATGGGGACTCAATAGTTTCCACCATCAACACCATGAGGTCTTGAAATGGAGGCACTCCTTCAACATCCTGTGCTTGCTTGGGAGAGGATGCACAAGGGTGGGACTGGTCACCACGGGATGGAGCCCTCCAAGCCCATTATGCACAGGGGACAATAGTGGATCCACAATCTGACCCAGGAAGGTTGAGTTTGAGACAGCTGGGCACCATCCTAGAACTCTCCTCCTAAGGAGAAATACATGTGATTCTGAGCTACTCTCTGAGTATCAACAAACTGCCTGGATACCAAGTCAACCTCAGCAGCAAATTTTCATTAGTCTTGGTCAGTGTATCCTTTCCTTCGAGAATGTATCAGATTGAATACCTGTCCAGTGCATCTTTTCCCCTCACCTACTACCATTGTTGTACCAGGAAAGTAATGAACAATTGATCAAGGTTTGATCCTTGGGTCCATGGATTCTTATCCTTCAGAGAGCATCCAGGTGCCCAAGGGCTAAAAAATTTCAGGAAGCTGTTTTAATCAGTTAGAGAGATACCTCTCTCCCAGCCTATGCTTCCACTTTGAGGTGAAACAATGATCCTTGCAAGTATGGAAGAATTTGGGAACACATTGGCATAAATTCTTGACTGCAACTTCAGCAAGCATGGTATTGGCATGTTTCTTTGACTTCAGGTAGACAAGAATGTTCAAGGGTCATGCACCCTACCACTAATCTCGCTGTGATTGGGATCTGCATTGATGCAATGGACCGGAGGACTTGGCCAAGAGAAAAAATTTTATCAGAAGCACCTCAAGCTAATAAAACTAATGCTAAAAAGGAGACAGGCATTTTGTGTCTTTATGTTTGTTAAAGTGAGGCCAGTCAAAAGTAATGGTCTTGGCCATAGCTCCAAACGAGGTTCCAGTTAGATTCTGTTACTCTGAACGTGGGGTTAGCAGTACCAATGGTCACCCTTTGATGGTCTATGAGGACTTGTGTTTCTCCTGCCTGGTGTAGTCTTTGTTACCAGCTATTACTGCAACTCAACCACCATTTGGATGAAAGAAAACTCAGGGAAAATGAGCCACTCAATATCCTGATCAAAATACAACTCCCTAATTGGTTTCTTGACCTAAGTATTGGTCAAGTCCCTGATCTAAACTTCTGAATGGGTAAAACTTTATCAAGAAGGAAATTTGTAAAATAAAAGTCTGAAGTTTTACAAAGTCCTTACGCATGCAGGTTCAAGGTTTAAATTGTCTTAGGCCAGTGGCATGTCATGTGCAAAATGCAAAACATTAATTTATTTGTTAGGATCCTGGAATGTTGAATCATGTCCTTGTCACTCATTTGCACCTTGAACTTCAATACTTCAGGTTCTTATGAAACTGATTTGAACCAAAATTTAATAAGGTCAGACTTGAAGATACCCTTGATATAGTGCCACACCTAATGAACTAGAACTGAACTCATCCAAAAAATGCATGGATTCTCTGATCTCTAGATGTTGGTTTTGGTGAGAGAAACATGTTTCTTATGTTTAATATTCTGGTATATATTGATGATGCCATGGTATAAATAAGTAAAGTTCATGCTTCAACTAGGAACATCAAGATGCATTTTTTCCCTGTATAGCATTGTCTCAATGTTGAGGAAGGTGTTTCTATTTGTGTTCTTGTAGAAGCATATACAGTAGCACTCAAAAGTATTAGCACGATGTGATTTTTCGGCGTAAATCAACTGAACGCTGAGAAAATGCATTCCAACTGGAACACAACATGCGAGACTCTATTTCAAACTGATCTTTGTAGTTTGAACACAGAGAGATCGTTTTGATTTTTAAAAATTCTTTAATCTATTTTCTGTTGTTGGTGTCAACTGTGCACCTGTAATATTAATTATTCTACAACGAAAGGTGAGACGACATTTCGAAGTTTGACGATACTTTGATAAAGGGAACTGCCTAATCCATCATTTCCAGCATGAGAAAGGTTGCCGAGCTATCCAGTGGGTCCACGAACATCATTGTGCGACTGCACAACAGGGGCATGTCTTATTCCACCATTGCAAATGCTGTTGGGACCTCGAAGTCGACCGTTTACTTCACCTTGAAGAACTATCGGACTTGAGGCAGCACTGGCAGTCTTCCCCGCAGTGGTCGACCACGTGTGACGACAGGCAGAGTGGATAAAGTCATCCGACGCATGTCGGTCTCCAACCCTCGTCTCACTGCGGTCAACATTTGTAAGGACCTGGCCTCCAGCTACGGCGTCCATGTGAACCACTCAACTGTAAAAAGACGTCTCACTGCTGCCGGGCTCCATGGAAGATGTCCCGCCAAGAAGCCGTTGGTTTCTGCCAAGAACCGAGCTGCTCGTTTGAAATTTGCTCGCTCGCATCTGAATTGGTCAGCGGCTGACTGGTCTAAAGAGCTATTCAGCGACGAATCAAAGTTTTCCTTGTTTGGTTCGGACGGAATAGCATACATAAGATGTCCAATGGGAAAAATGTTCTCTCCCCACTATCAGCTTCCCACCGTCAAACATGGCGGTGAGTTGGTGATGGTGTGGGGAGCCATTTCCAGTCGAGGAGTCGGCCCTTGCACCGGATCAACAGGACGATGAACGCTGAGGAGTACAATAAGATCCTGGAGGACGTTATGCTGCCGTATGCCAAAGCCAATATGGGATCCTGCTGGAATGTCCAGCAGGACAACGACCCGAAGCACACCGCCCGCCGGATCAGGGACTGGCTCAACCGCAAGATCATCGACGTGCTCAACTGGCCGTCGCAGTCCCCCGAATTGAACCCAATTGAGCACTTGTGGGAGGAGTTGGGGAGAAGGAGCTGAGACCTGAAGGCCAGAAATGCGCAGGAAAAGTTCGAGCAATTGGAGAAGCTTTGTCAGTGTCACGAAGCGTCATTGACATGAGTCAATGCCGGCCCGGTGCAAAGCAGTGATCGACGCCAAGGGTTTCCCGACTGTGTGCTGATTTGGTCTTCCTAATTGCTTGCCTTCCCACTGCCTGTTTCGTGAACTCATTTTTTTAAATATTTTTTTCCTTGGTGTAAAAACCGCCGTTTCAAGGATGTTTACCCAAAAATAATAATTTAAAATCAAACTGTTTTGATAGAATTTGAATTCTCGTGGTGAAGCATTTCGTCTAAACAAGCTGCAGTCCAAAAACCAGCTCATTTAGACAATTTTCGGCTCGTTAACGCTGAAAAATCATATCGTGTTAATACTTTTGAGCACTACTGTACATATACCTAGTCCTGCCATAAATACTGTTACAAGGTTTTTTTGCAGTAACTTTGTTAATATAAAACATACGCTGTATTCACTAACAGCATTTATTTCCCTACATAATTACAAACAGATTACAGAAACATTATTCAGAAATTCCACCCCTGGCCTTCACACACAACACAACTTCACACATGACTGCAAACGATCAGTCCACTGATCGTTTGCAGTACGGACCACGTCCATTGAGATATTGGCTGCTGATTTTGCAAGGGTTCACTTGAGACTTTCAATATTTGGATGTCTTCTGTGGCAGACCATCAGCTCCAACTTTGCCCACAGTTTGTATGCCAGTGGGTTCAACTCAGGGCTCCCAGATGGCCAATCTGAGGCCTTGATGAACTCAGGGACATTGTTGGTTAGCCACTCCTGCATTGTCTTAGCCTTTTGAGCAGATTCAGAGTCTTGCTGGAAGATCCAGTTGCCCCATTGAACATTGCTCGGCTGAGAGGCTTTACTGTCTTCTCTAGGATGTCTTCCTGGTACACCCCTTGGCAGATGTCTTCACTCCTTGCTCGCAAAAATGCAGCTTGGTGACACCTTCATAGCTCACCCCCCACCAAACCATGATGGAAGCAGGACGGTGACCTCTCTCCACCTTATGGATGGATTCTGCAGCTTCCAGAGAGTTGTGGGCATACACTTGGTCATTTTGTCAGTTGAATTTTTCTTCAATTGGGAAGATTTTCTCATCAGGAAAGATGATTTTGTGGTGTCTGTTTTGCATGTACCTCCGCAGCAACACTTTCGATCGTAACCTTCTGATTTCTTTCAGAGATGGAGTCAGCATGTGTCCTGTTCTTCTTCGGTAAGCACCCATCCTTAGGTCTGATTTAATCAACCGAGACATGCTTCTAGTCGAGATGACTATTTCCCAGGACATAACTTTCTGTTTGCTGGGAGGATTTTGCTGAATCCTGTTGTTATTCTGCTTTCATGACTCGTGGTGTTCTAGCAGTGCATGGATGTCCAGATCTAGGGCAGATTCGTATTCCCTGAGTATCATTGTAACGTTTGATAGCTCAGGAAACAAACTGCCGACTGATTCCAAGTGGCTGCAAAGTCTTGAAAATGGTTGCAGGTTTCAGTTCCACTTTGTGCAGGGCAATCACTGCCATGCTTACTGCATGCAACACAACATCCAGAACGCTACCAAACAATAAAGTGGATAATACACTGCAGGGTTACTAGGTTACAATATTCTAGATTCTTTTGCTAAAACACAAGGAACATGTAAATCTTGTAACAGTATTTATGGCAGAACTAGTTATGTAGTTAATGTTAACTTTCTACCTGTTTTTGGTGAGGAGCCCCATAATTAATAATAAACAGAACTACTTTCTTTATTGCTTTCAGCTTGTGTTAGTGTTGAAGCAAACTATGCTTAAATTCAATTAATTTCATTTTATTTGTCACTCATTCAGTTTATTTCATTATTCATTCAAATATTAGAATAGAAGATCTATTTATAAAAAGATTTGATACATTCATAATTCACATGAAATTTTGAGAAACTAAAATATGGGTCTTCAACCCAATATGTTATGGACCAAAGGAGCCATGAAGACATACTTCAGCACCCATTTAATTCATGAAATGGGTACTTAAGTATGGATTGCCTCAGGAAAAAAAGTTGAAACTCCCTGAGTTGATTTTTTTCATATCTTGACTTAAAATGAAAATTTTTTCAGCAGTTCAATAAAAGGAAAGGTGAAGATTTCTCTTGTCAAGAGTCACATGAAAGTCAACCTTTTCTGAAGGAAGGTATTGAAAGTCAAAATGGACATTAACACAATTTTAATGGCTCTGGCTGGCTACCTTGTTGAGATACTAGCAATGCTAGCTATATAATATACTGGCAATGTAAATGTTTCTAAACAAAGTGTGCAACTCAACACAGCAATGCAAGTTGTTGAGCTTCAGGTAAAAATGAGGTGAAGTCTAAAAGTCAATGCAGGAAGGACTTTTTATAATGTATCTGTGACCATGGGTTGTTGATATAGTTTTACTCAACTGGAAATTTCAATTGAACAGATGGAAACATGGGTACAGTAGGATTCTGCACTGTTTAGTTTTAATGAACAATAATGGCATTCATTATTGCGATCCCATCATGGTTGAGGAGAAGCTCTTCCTCAACATGACCTTCAATGACAAATGATTGTGCTGGAATTTTCTTAGCTGATTTTTCATTCTCTAATATATTTTCATGCAATCTTTGGTATTTGAGTACTAAATCTGTTATCAATTCAACTGCAAATGGAATCTTTTTTAAATTGAAAGTTGAGGAGGGAATATGAAAAATTCAATCTTGCACTGTTACCTTTTTTTTTTATACTTACTGTATTTCAGAAACTGGTTATAGAACTTTTAGGTAAAGATCATGGTTGTGTTCTTGGTGAGGGTTAATTCTAGGATAAGGTTGTAGAAATTCATGGGTGAATGAAATCTCTATTTCTGCTTTTAGCATCTCCAGTTGTTTCACAACAGCACTTTTTGACTTGTCTTTTTATTGAATAGGAAGCTGTTTTTGGAGCAGAGGAATGATGAAAGGCAAAATTTCATGGAGCTCACATCAGTGTCAAGGAATTGAACCACTTTGGAAACCTCAACATCTGTGAAGCTGTCTGCTGAAGTCCCTCTCTCTCTCCCCCCCCCCTCTCTCTCTCTCTCTATATATATATATATAATAATAAAAGTATATTACCCCCCCCCCCCCCCCCCCTCTAATATGTTTATCTCCAATTTGAGGGGCCCTATACTGATTTTGAAATGCACCGATGCAGAAAATTACTATTTTTCATTTATTTTGCTATTTGCACTTGGTGCTTTCAGGTCATCATGTTTCTGATGCTTTAATTTTCTATTTGGGCCATTCCATGCCAACTGACTGAGGGATGATGCTTGACCATCTCAGAAAAAATGGAAAATTTTCAGAGTTAACAGGTCTTACATGAAACTCCAAAATCTCAAATATTTATTTTTCTTTCCATTGGTATAGGAGATTCGAATTTTTAAATATTTGTTTTTAGGCACGTGTGACCCCTCGAACAAATTTCATCACTCTCAAACTACACCAGTTAGAAATGCATGTAATGGCTCATATGAATGGTCTGAATCAGTAGAATCCCATTGTTGCTACGAAAATAAGGGTTAGAATAAACCTGAATAACATTTACTTTTCAAAATGTAATTCAACCTTCATTTTCGAAATGTGGGAATGAACCAAATACTACTTATATCTTAAAACTGAACCATAGTTGGACTCTTGGTACTGCAAATTTGGTTCTGTTATGTTGACTCCAACAAAGGATAATGGGGGGGTTAAATTAAAAAAAAAGTACATTTTGAAAAGTAAATGTTAATCTGGTTAATTCTAACCCTTATTTTCATAGTAACAGTGGGATTCTACTGTTTCAGACCTCACGTATGAGCCATAACATGCATTTCTAACTGGTGTAGTTTGAGAGTTATGAAATTTGCTCGAGGGGTCACACTTGCCTGAAAACCAATATTTTCAAAATTTAAATCTCCTTTACCAAAGGAAAGAAAAATGAAATATTTAGGATTTTGGAGTTTCATGTAAGACCTGTTAACTCTTAAATATTCCATTTTTTCTGTGATGGTCAAGCATCATCCCTCAGTCAGCTGGCATTGAATTTAAATTTTTTATTTGGGGTACAATCACCTTTAGTAGTTTTGCTTGTTTCAGATTTCATTGTTGTAATATTTTGAATATTTTATGGTTGGTGTGAATTGATAAAGAAAAAATACAATAATCCCTCTTCACCTACTCCAAGCTGGTAGATGAAACATATAAAGAAGAACCTGAAAAATCCTAAATAAGTAAGTTTTGCTGAGACATTGAGATAAGTTCTTGGAAGTCACTGGGAGTAGAAAGGTCTTTGAATTAATGGTAGATGCACTGTCAACCATTTTCAAGAACACTTTGAAAGTAATCATGGATTGGGTTGTTTCCAATTGAACTCAGAGTGACTTGGCATTCATGAAGATGGTGCAACTTGTCAGAAAGACAGAGCAATTTATGCAATATGGTATCTGTCTTCCCACAGACACAGTATCTGTATTATTCACCTCCTATTACATTTTCCTATCATCTTGAAGATGACCTGTTTCTCTGTATTTTAATCCTTTGACCAGTAAGCTTAAGTTGACTCATTTTCAAACTCTTATCCCCTAGTGCCAGGCTGAACTGACTAGTGTTGAAAAGAACCACACTTTAAAAAAAAGTGAAAGTGCTGAGATCACCTATGAAAATATTGAGGAATCATAACGTGTATGGTCATAACTAAAATTGGGATTAAGTAACATAGACCAGGTTTCATGTACTTTCAAGGACTACCTACAGATAGCATTAAGTGATGTGCCTTTTCCAAGTGTCTGTGAAGAGATGCCCTCCACACTATGCTGACATCTTGAGGGATGAATTGCTCTGTCTGACATTTTGGTTTATTGTCAATGAGACCTCCATTGTTTTGCTGGTAACAACTTATGGATGAAGACTCTGACTAACTAAAACATAACCACCATGAAAAAAAAGCCAAGCAAGTTCTGAGGTGGACTACCATATACCTGACATCACTCCTGTACCCAAGGATCTTGCTTAAGGAAACATATAGTGACAACACAGCTGTTGAGCATACAAAGATTTTGAAATTTCTATGACTTACATGGATCTTGCTGGAGATTCCAGCAGGAATTCAAAATTTAAAAACAAAGACTCTAATCCATTTCAATATTTTGAAGATTTTAATGGTGTTCATTTCCTGCCACCTTGAGGAAGGTATTTGGAAAACTTGCATGTTAATTTTCTTGTCATACCTTAGAGTGAAAGCATGATAATGTAATCAAAGGGTGTTCTTAAACATCTTTATACTGTAGGTTATTATTAACATTTGAGTGTTGGTGATTCTCTCCCAAACATGCATTCATCCTTTTCGAAAGTGGGTCACACTTCAATTAAATGAGAAATGATGCAGAAAGAGTAACACAAGAGATTTTTCTGTATTGTATTTTGTTTTTTCATTAACTGCCTTGTACAGAAGCAACCATTTAACCTTGACAAGTAACTTTGACCTTGTGAATTTAAAAGTACTTCATTAAAATAAATCTGTGTCATCATGCATTTTTGATGCAAGTTGATTTGCCTCGGTTACTGATGCACAAGTTAGTTGATTGTTGCTCTCTGGGTACCATGTGGCACCCTGTGCATGGTTCTTGCAGTGTTTTGATCGGGGACGTAGCCCCGGGGGGGGTGTCCTGGGTGTCTGGACTCCCCCAAAATGAAGCAAAATATCATGAAAAAAGGAGTATAGAAGAGGGGGGTTGTGAAAAGTTTCATATATGCAACCAAAGTTCCCACTAGCACTCCTATTCCACCTGAATACAGTCACTCTTAACCAATACAGTTCCCCCCTCCCATTTTGCCTCCATTGCTCTACCAGTTTTTTTGTTTCCAGTAGCAAACCATGATTCAGGAGTAGCTTTCACCCACTAAATTATGACTAATTCACGGTCCCATATCTTTTCATGCAAAAAAAAAAATTGAAATTTTTGGAAGAGAAGGGAGCATTTTTACCCATTGAACTATTGGTGGGTTGGATTGAAGTCTCTAAAGGGTTTACGAAGTTATCCTCATTCCTACCAATTACTTGCCTACCTCAGCCACTTCGTCATCTCACGAGCCTGAAAGAGCTTCACAAAGACACCCACCGAAAGTAATTCCTGGCTACATATTTGGTTTAGATAGACGCTTTTCATTTTCCATTTCATAGGTAGATGTTGCCTTCACTCTGTGAAAGCCAACTTTAGGGGTCAAATTTAACCCGTAGGTGTTATGATGAGGACCAATTAAGGAAGATCCGAGAGTTCCATGAACACAGTGATATGAAAAGCACTGAACAAGATCCATGGTACTGAATAGGGTAATAATTCTGTGATATCATGTTAATGATTGAAAGATGATGAGTGAGGTGAATAAATCGTTTGTGGAAACATGGCAGTCACTTCTGCACTATTCTCTTTCAAGGCTTTCAAGTTACTTCTCTTTTTTTTTTATTGCTACTCGAGAAGCATGTCTATCAGTGCCTCAATTGTCGGGATTCATTGTTTCTGTTTAGTTTTTTTGTTCTGAATGAATACACTGTAATGTTTCCTGTTCAAAGTCAATTGTTGAGACTCCAAAAAAGGTTATGGTAGTACAAGAGGAGCTCTCTCGGTAGTTTGTACCATAGATCGATCTGTACATACGGTTGCTGTGATCTTCATAGGTCCCATATTTCCAGTAGTGGAGCAAAATGGATGTAATCGTAGTGACTTCTTGGGTGAGCATGAGTAAAGATATGAGAGAAAAGCTCTGAAGGGAGAAGTTACTCCCGATTACTCAGTCGCTTCAAGTTATGTGCTGAAGATGAGCTCACATGGCCGTTTCGAGTACATGTGATGCAGTGTCATAATCCAGAAAAGCAGTGGTACATGTATTGTTCTGGATTCAAGGTTCTTCTCTTGAACCTCGTATGATTGCTGTCGTTCCCAGGTATCGTGGAGAGCCGGTCGGTGGATCTGGTCCTCTTAGAAGACTCCTCGATCACGAAGGGTCGCGTCCCTGGCTGATCCATCTGCACTCATTCCCTGCGCACAAGCCTTTCTTGTTTCTTTTTTTTGTTGTATATCGTTTTCAGTACTGAATGGAAAATAACATTTTCATTCATTCATTACATTGTCTGCAATTAATCATTTCTCCGGTCATTGACATTGATGAGGGTTAAAAAGGCAAGAAGTGGTTTGTCGAAATCTGCCCTCATAGAGAGTGGATGAACCATTCGCGATTCGAGGTGACGGAGATTCGGCTGGAATGCAATTATGCGAAGGTAATCGAACGGTTCCCAACTCTCAGCCTCACAGAATCTGATTCACGCATGTCTTGACATTGGGAATGTGGCAAGAACCGAAGGAATCGACTTGGAAAGAGATGCAGGAGAGAAGAGCAGATACGGAAGGTTACAATCCGAGACTGGCGAAACTTCTTTAAAAAAAAAAATATATCATAACAATGGAGAAACGAGAGAGGTTCTCCAGACGGACGAGTTCATCGCGAGTTTGGGGGGTGGTCGGATGGTGGGAGAGTCCACGGAGTGGAAGGGAAAGGGGAAGGTCGGCAGGGGATGACGTCACCGAATTCGACCTTGGACTCACACCTTTTTTCCCGGTTCGGAAAAAGCAGAAAGCAGTAGGAGGCGAGATTTTGGCTTTTGACAGGAACCCCTGCAACGTCACGGATCCCAGCCAATTCACCTTCGTTTGACCTCGAGGCCTGGGAAATCCGACTTCCCCTCGATGTTGCATGGACTCGTCCATCTCTCCCATTACACTCGAAAACCAAGTATTTTCCGCCTGCCGGATCTCATCCGTCCGTGGCCGCGAGGGAAAGCGTTCGTGTCACGTTCACAAGGCTCAGGATCGAATCCAAGTCGATAAATGTTTCTCATTCATTTTTTTTTTGCGCCTCCTCCTCCTCTCGTGATTCTTCTCGAAGTCGAAGCATCGATCTCGTTCTCGTCTCTTCGCACGATCTGAGATGTGGACATTCGCATCGGCTGGAAGACCGTCCCAAAAGGAGTACTTCATTTTTCGCGGGTGACTGATGGACTTGCAGCGAAAGATGGAAGTCGACCGAAGACCTGTCGTCACGACGACGAAGAAATGCAAGTGGGGCGTGGAACGTCTAGTAGCAGATGCGTCGAGCGCCGCAATGCACGTGGTAGATGCTACGTCTCCGTGGAATCGTCGGTTTTCGTCCTCGGACTTTTGTCGTTTTCAGAAATCTCCACCGACGGAAAAACATTCGAGGAAGATGTCGGAAGGTGAAAGGCGATGCACTCGAACCGGGTGAAAGCTAGGTCGTTCGTGCGATGATGCATCCCGGTCCGGAGACCGTTTCCCTCCCTCCGAGCGTATCGGAGGAGGCCAGGGGCGGATGCACGAGACGCCGAGTGCGGTCGAGACGCGCATGCCGTTCCACCGAAGAACGACGGAAAAGGAATCGCGAGGGGAAAACGGGGTCTAGACGCAATTCGTTCGTTCTCCGAAATCCCGTTTTACGGTTCCCATCGCAACACTCGAGGCAAGCGCACCCTGGCTTTTCCTCTTTCCACTCCAGCCAGAGTCTTTTCCTGTGGTTGCGCGGAGCGAGGCCAAGACGTGCACGAGGCGAGTCAGAAGAGAAGGCGAGTCCATTCTAAACGATACGGCCCGAATGCGGAAACCTTTAGTTAGCGCCCCTTTAAGGAGAAAACAGGCCGTTTGTTAAAAGCCTCTTCGTCTTGGAATGCTCGAACCTCCCGGTAGCTAACGGTCCTTTAACTAAAGGGGCTTTTAGAGAGAGTCGTGGGAAGGCACGTCATGGCATCACTGTGGATTCTACTCCATCGTAGTTCTTCCTTTAAAGGCCGAATCTGACCGGAAACGAGTCGATACCACGTGGAGGAACACGGGTGGGTGCAGGTGATTCCACTGGGCTGAGGTGACAAAACGTGCACTTTGGCGGAAAAGCATAATGAAGTTTTTTTTTTTTTTTTCCTCGAGTTGTTATTTGCTTCCCGACTGAAAACAAAACCCGAAGAACCGGAAGAAGAAAAGTTAGAAGCGGTGTGAATATTTCCGTCCCACCCTGTAAATAGTCGGGGCATGGGAATGGTAAAGGGATGCGAGATGCAGGATCGGCCGGCAACCTAGGCAAGGTTGCCGGCCGATCCCTGCCACGAGAAGCCTCTCGTCTCCTTTTCTCTTTCCGTCCAACTATGGATCCGTCAAACGAAAGTGCCGAAAGGAAACCGGCGGTTTAGGTGGTGACCGACACACCCACCCAAGACTCCATGCTGCACGTCTTGCCATGATCACTTCCACAAATTTGTACATGCTCAACTAGCGAAACGACTTCGATGCACATGCACATTCGAAAGAGCGCTTCAAACGCTATCTGTTGACTACAGAATTGTACTAATTTTCCTCACTATCTAGATGGTTCTGGGGGCGTTTTAGAAATAATAATATGTCTCGGCAGTGGCGTGATCATAATCCCCCCCCCTCTCTTGGAATGCATGCTACGGGTTCGATTCTCTCATTTTTATTTACTTATTTGGCCATATATGCAGGTTGGGTTACCAATTTATCGTGTCAACCCCCCCGCCCCCCACCATCGAGATTTTCTGGGCACGCTATTGTGTCTTGGGAAATACAAAGATTCCTCTTTCGGGAATAGTTAGCCGTCTCAACATACACATTTCTGTCAGATATGATGAGCGGTGCCCCGCAAAGGGCGCCGATTGGCTGCCAAATTATTACAAGATATGAATAAAACTTAAAAAATTGCAAATAATCCTGAATTTGGCTAGATTAAAGAGAGAAATTAACACGTAATGTATTGTTGGTGCTGGGGAAGCTGGAGAGGTATGGGGGGGGGGGGGCTGGGTCGATATTTTGCTCGCACAGGCCGCCAAATATCCTCGGTACGGCTCCGATCATGAAGGTGTACGACACGACTTCTTCTTTTCTGTCGACATACCAGCCTCCATTGCGTTGAATCGGTCACGCTTCGTCATGCATCCCTACAGGTTATCGTGCGACGTGCGAATGAAGCAGACGACTCCAAAAAAATGGCTTTAATCTGCTGCCAGGACAAAAAGAAAAGAGAAACGAGAGAGAGCGAGCATCACGAAAGAGGAGCGATGGAGCACACGACCACGTCTCCCCGACTCGAGACCGTCATGGAATCTGAGATGCAATTTCCAGATTCCTGGAGATATCCTCGTCGGAGAAGATCGAGGAGGAGACACGTTTCCCTTCTCTGAAAAATGAAATCGAAGAAACGATACGTAATGAAAGTGGGAAACACCATCGTTTGAAAGTGCCCACGCGATGGGCATGAACCACGCGGCCATCTCCTCTTCCGGAATGGGGATAATGTAGTGGGAACCGATGTGGATGGCGGACGGTGGCATTTCCCATTGCGAGGGATGTTAGCATTTCCTCAAATGAAATTCAGCTGCCTTCCTTGACGAGACTTCCTGCTTCCACAACTCAGACAATTACCCACAAGAATAAATGAAAAAACTTCTACCCTCATTGACCACATCTGCACCCATTCCCTTCCAAGAATAAAACAACACAGCATCATAGTTGAATGGATGCATTCTGAACTTCAAATTGAATGAAATGCCTTCATCATATTGATGTACAGGTATTGATTACATGGTCCTCTCCATATCTGGATTTGGATGAATGACATGGATAGTTCATACAAGATGGAGAGACCAGTTATTCTCTTCTCTGAGACTTGCCATCTCAAGAGTGGAGCATTGGCTAACTGGTTCCACTTACATGAGAAACTGAATATGGGCATAGAGCACCTAATATTAGGTTGAAGTCGAGGGCTTCATAGAAACAAGGTAGAGACCATACATGAGATGAGGAGGAAATGAATTGAGAAAGTGAAGGAAGCTGAAAAAAGGTTGAAGGGCTCGGTTGCATCGGGCAATCTAATAATTCTACACATAGGATGTCTTAGAGGTTCCAGCAGGTCCCTCCTCCAAGAGACGGTGTGAAATACACCTTCTATTTTTATATCAGAACTGTAGTCTGGTAGATTGCTGCTCCTGCATCTTCTTCCTAACAATTATAATCAATTTTCATTGTTCAACATCAATACCCCAAGGAGCCATATTCAAGAGGATTTCAAGAGAAGAATGCCCAACCTGAATCAGAGAATGTCCTGCTACAGGAGATTCAGGTGGTAGGGCATTTCCACCAGCTTTGAATTCTTAAAGAAGCTGGAAATGGTTTGGTTCCATGTTAACTGCTGCATTTATCCTTTGACTTGAACAACATTGGCCATTATTCTGCATAGTTCTCTACCATGCTAACCATGACTTTTACTGTCTCCAAGTACATGGGCCAAGGTGATATGAAAAAATATACTTCTTAGATCACATGGATTGGCACATTACACTGACCTATCTATCTACAAGACACATGGCAAGGAACTGTAAATAAGTGTCTGAGTTTCTCAAAAAAGAATATGCAAAAATGTCATACAGTCCTTAGTACCTG
>CAJPEV010002696.1:22653-40251 GCA_905338385.1 Darwinula stevensoni
AAACACCATCGTTCGAAAGTGCCCACGCGATGGGCATGAACCACGCGGCCATCTCCTCTTCCGGAATGGGGATAATGTAGTGGGAACCGATGTGGATGGCGGACGGTGGCATTTCCCATTGCGAGGGATGTTAGCATTTCCTCAAATGAAATTCAGCTGCCTTCCTTGACGAGACTTCCTGCTTCCACAACTCAGACAATTACCCACAAGAATAAATGAAAAAACTTCTACCCTCATTGACCACATCTGCACCCATTCCCTTCCAAGAATAAAACAACACAGCATCATAGTTGAATGGATGCATTCTGAACTTCAAATTGAATGAAATGCCTTCTTCATATTGATGTACATTACATTGTTGTTGATTACATGGTCCTCTCCATATCTGGATTTGGATGAATGACATGGATAGTTCATACAAGATGGAGAGACCAGTTGTTCTCTTCTCTGAGACTTGCCATCTCAAGAGTGGAGCATTGGCTAACTGGTTCCACATACATGAGAAACTGAATATGGGCATAGAGCACCTAATAATAGGTTGAAGTCGAGGGCTTCATAGAAAGAAGGTAGAGACCATACATGAGATGAGGAGGAAATGAATTGAGAAAGTGAAGGAAGCTGAAAAAAGGTTGAAGGGCTAGGTTGCATCGGGCAATCTAATAATTCTACACATAGGATGTCTTAGAGGTTCCAGCAGGTCCCTCCTCCAAGAGACGGTGTGAAATACAATGGTGAACAGTAATTTTCACCTGCATCCATCTTTAAACAATCTGGCAAATAGTTCTACAATTGCTATCTCAAACCTTGGCACCACAACTCTCTTTCTCCAATTAACTTCATTGATAGCACTAACTTCCTCCACTTCCCTACTTGGTTCCTCCATCACCACAAGTGCACAACGTGATAAACTGTCAAAACATAAAGGAGTTTTGTCATTGTTGCAAATGAGACCTGTTCATGCATAGCCCAAGTCTTCAAATTTTCTTGAGGGTATTTACCTTCTATTTTTATATCAGAACTGTAGTCTGGTAGATTGCAGCTCCTGCATCTTCTTCCTAACAATTATAATCAATTTTCATTGTTCAACATCAGTACCCCAAGGAGCCATATTCAAGAGGATTTCAAGAGAAGAATGCCCAACCTGAATCAGAGAATGTCCTGCTACAGGAGATTCAGGTGGTAGGGCATTTCCACCAGCTTTGAATTCTTAAAGAAGCTGGAAATGGTTTGGTTCCATGTTAACTGCTGCATTTATCCTTTGACTTGAACAACATTGGCCATTATTCTGCATAGTTCTCTACCATGCTAACCATGACTTTTACTGTCTCCAAGTACATGGGCCAAGGTGATATGAAAAAATATACTTCTTAGATCACATGGATTGGCACATTACACTGACCTATCTATCTACAAGACACATGGCAAGGAACTGTAAATAAGTGTCTGAGTTTCTCAAAAAAGAATATGCAAAAATGTCATACAGTCCTTAGTACCTGCACTCAAATGTACAATATTGGATGGGGGATGCCAAACCAGAAGAGACCACATATGACTGGATGACACTTGTCTGTCTTGGACATGGACAGGATCTCATAAGGTCTGTTCATAAAAATATCTCCATAGTGTCTTGAGTCAGAGTGGTTTCATAGTGTAACCACTTTTCCTAGTATTGCATAGTAAAGATCACATGGATTGGCACATTACACTGACCTATCTATCTACAAGACACATGGCAAGGAACTGTAAATAAGTGTCTGAGTTTCTCAAAAAAGAATATGCAAAAATGTCATACAGTCCTTAGTACCTGGATGACACTTGTCTGTCTTGGACATGGACAGGATCTCATAAGGTCTGTTCATAAAAATATCTCCATAGTGTCTTGAGTCAGAGTGGTTTCATAGTGTAACCACTTTTCCTAGTATTGCATAGTATGTGACATATCCCTGCTGAAATACCTGCTTACAAGCATTTCTGCTCCTCAGACAATCTGCATTCCTGTATTGAAATCGTTGAGGTGTCCATGCTGCATTTTTTTGTTGCTATTACTACCTATTAATTCTGAAGCACTACACTGCAATGAAGACAACTCATCTCATGAGAATAAAAATCTATGGCTGAAAGCAATTTTTTTACCTCAATTTTTTAAAGCATGATGTCCATAGCCAGAAGCATCCAGCCAATACAGGAATCACCTTTTCTCTGAAGAGATGCATTCTGAACTGCATATTAAACAAAATGCCTTCATAATATTGACAGCTCTTACTTACTAGCACTGGTTACATGGCACTCCCTACTGCTGGATCAGAGGACTTCATAGAGACAGCTCACACAAGGAGACCAGTTACTCATTTCCCTGAGCCTTGTCCTAGTGCAGACAAGCCTGCCTAGCTCCCCTTATGTGAGAAACTGCAGGATGGGGAGAGAATATAAATAATAGGTGGATGAAGAGGGCTTTGTAGGAACAAGCCAGAGATAGAATTGGAGAAGAGGAAGCAATTAATTGAGCATATGTTAGGAAAATAAAGAAGATAAAAATAGGTTGAAGAGTTGAGTGATGCCAGGCAAACTTGTAAATCTACACATGGGTGTCTCAGAGGATCAGACAGGTCCCCTTTGAAAATACGGGGTGTTTCTCAGGGCAACACATAAAAAAAGGGCATAACTACCTACATAATAAAGCAACCAAGTTAAAATTTGGCATGAACTGGGATTCAACCATGCAAGACTCCCCTCTTGCAACAGATGCTAATAATGATCCCCTTCATTCTCTATGAAAAATTGATCATAATGCTGCAAATTATCAAAAATGTTTCCATAATATATTAACAGGAATGTCTCCAATGTTGTTTATAATGTTCCCCATGAGTTGTGGGATGATGTGAGGATTCTTGCAGACAACAGTAACTTTCCAGTCAAACTTCAAATCAAGTGTAAAAATAGAAAGGAGTTTGGTCAGTGTTGTGAATGGGACGATCAATTGTTCAACATTAGAAACTTATAAGCACATACAGATGACTCTTAATCCAGGACCTGTATCACCCCTGAGCTGAGTCAAAGAATATTCAGCTATAGGAGTCTCAGACAGGAGAGGGGGGGAGCATTTTCACCAGTGGGAGAACCTGGAAGTGGTTCTGTTCACTGTCTACTGCTCCATGTATCCTTCAACTTAGACAATGGCAGCCTTTACTGTAACTGTCTCAAACACATGGGAAGTAAGCATGGAAAAAATATTCATAGAACATATGGATGTGACATTAGTGCATCATGATTGTCAAAATGTAGCATCAATCAAAGCCAGCAAGAGAAAATACAGAGGCAGAAACATGCAGGTAAGGATTATGTAAGTCCTTGCAAAGCACTTTATGGTTAAGGTTCTGATCATCATTAGAGGCTTCGGCCAGAGATTGGAGCATTATGGCAAGGTACAGAAATAGTGTTGGGAGTTTCTTGAAAAGGACAGTGCAAAAATACTATAAATTTATTTCCTCGTGTCCAAATGCACAGAATTGTGCGAAGGATACCTAACTGGGAGGGAATAAATGACACAGGGTAACACTTATCTATGTTGAACATGTGTAGGATCTCCCAAGCACTGGCCATCCAGGAATGTCCTCAATTCAGGTATTGTCATGTCAGTGGAACACCTGATCTGAATTGAGTGTAAGTAGCCACCTCCTCTCTTACACCATCCACTTTCAAGAGTTGCCCTCCTTACCAAAACATGAAAAATTATACAGTACATCAGAACCCCAGAAGACAAGGGACTCTGGCATCATTCTTNCTGGATGACACTTGTCTGTCTTGGACATGGACAGGATCTCATAAGGTCTGTTCATAAAAATATCTCCATAGTGTCTTGAGTCAGAGTGGTTTCATAGTGTAACCACTTTTCCTAGTATTGCATAGTATGTGACATATCCCTGCTGAAATACCTGCTTACAAGCATTTCTGCTCCTCAGACAATCTGCATTCCTGTATTGAAATCGTTGAGGTGTCCATGCTGCATTTTTTTGTTGCTATTACTACCTATTAATTCTGAAGCACTACACTACAATGAAGACAACTCATATCATGAGAATAAAAATCTATGGCTGAAAGCAATTTTTTTACCTCAATTTTTTAAAGCATGATGTCCATAGCCAGAAGCATCCAGCCAATACAGGAATCACCTTTTCTCTGAAGAGATGCATTCTGAACTGCATATTAAACAAAATGCCTTCATAATATTGACAGCTCTTACTTACTAGCACTGGTTACATGGCACTCCCTACTGCTGGATCAGAGGACTTCATAGAGACAGCTCACACAAGGAGACCAGTTACTCTTTTCCCTGAGCCTTGTCCTAGTGCAGACAAGCCTGCCTAGCTCCCCTTATGTGAGAAACTGCAGGATGGGGAGAGAATATAAATAATAGGTGGATGAAGAGGGCTTTGTAGGAACAAGCTGGAGAAAGAATTGGAGAAGAGGAAGCAATTAATCGAGCATATGTTAGGAAAATAAAGAATATAAAAATAGATGAAGAGTTGAGTGACGCCAGGCAAACTTGTAAATCTACACATGGGGGTCTCAGAGGATCAGACAGGTCCCATTTGAAAATACAGGGTGTTTCTCAGGGTAACACATAAAAAAGGGCATAACTACCTACATAATAAAGCAACCAAGTTAAAATTTGGCATGAACTGGGATTCAACCATGCAAGACTCCTCTTTTGCAACAGATGCTAATAATGAAACCCTTCATTCTCTATGAAAAATTGATCATAATGCTGCAAATTATCAAAAATGTTTCCATAATATATTAACAGGAATGTCTCCAATGTTGTTTATAATGTTCCCCATGAGTTGTGGGATGATGTGAGGATTCTTGCAGACAACAGTAACTTTCCAGTCAAACTTCAAATCAAGTGTAAAAATAGAAAGGAGTTTGGTCAGTGTTGTGAATGGGACGATCAATTGTTCAACATTAGAAACTTATAAGCACATACAGATGACTCTTAATCCAGGACCTGTATCACCCCTGAGCTGAGTCAAAGAATATTCAGCTATAGGAGTCTCAGACGGGAGAGGGGGGGAGCATTTTCACCAGTTGGGAGAACCTGGAAGTGGTTCTGTTCACTGTCTACTGCTCCATGTATCCTTCAACTTAGACAATGGCAGCCTTTACTGTAACTGTCTCAAACACATGGGAAGTAAGCATGGAAAAAATATTCATAGAACATATGGATGTGACATTAGTGCATCATGATTGTCAAAATGTAGCATCAATCAAAGCCAGCAAGAGAAAATACAGAGGCAGAAACATGCAGGTAAGGATTATGTAAGTCCTTGCAAAGCACTTTATGGTTAAGGTTCTGATCATCATTAGAGGCTTCGGCCAGAGATTGGAGCATTATGGCAAGGTACAGAAATAGTGTTGGGAGTTTCTTGAAAAGGACAGTGCAAAAATACTATAAATTTATTTCCTCGTGTCCAAATGCACAGAATTGTGCGAAGGATACCGAACTGGGAGGGAATAAATGACACAGGGTAACACTTATCAATGTTGAACATGTGTAGGATCTCCCAAGCACTGGCCATCCAGGAATGTCCTCAATTCAGGTATTGTCATGTCAGTGGAACACCTGATCTGAATTGAGTGTAAGTAGCCACCTCCTCTCTTACACCATCCACTTTCAAGAGTTGCCCTCCTTACCAAAACATGAAAAATTATACATCAGAACCCCAGAAGACAAGGGACTCTGGCATCATTCTTATTCTTGTTTGTGCATGAACATGAATGTGATCTTCCTCTCGTTCATCCAGGGAAGAAACTTGTATTGTCTATAATCTTATCAAATTGTACTTTCCTTCCCCCTCTACTGTATGGGTGCTGACAAGACTGATGTATGAATGTGACTTAACCTCTTGCAGCATTACACCTTATAATGAACTCTTGTTCCTATTGCATCATCTCATATTTCCATCTAGATCCCATTAGCACTGTGGACATGAAAATGGAGTCAGAGTAAATTAGTATCACCTTAATTCAGACATGTTAGGTACCTTGTCATTTTGCTGCAAGTTCAGAATTCCTTCAGGAAATTCCAACACCACACCCCACCTCATCTGAGTGTATATATCTCTGGTGACAAGTCATATAAGCAGAGTGGAACAGTTCTCACAGGTGCTTTTGAAAGGCAAAAGTCAAAGCAATGTATCAGACACTTTGCCATTACTTCTACCTTCCTCATGAATGTAACTGTCCATGACACAATGCATAAAGAGCAAATGTCTACAACTCAGGCAACTTCATATGATAAATGTGACCTCCAGTTTTGCAAGGAAAAAACATTAGAAGCCTAAATATTTCACGAAAAGAGGAAAAACGAAGGGCAAATATCAGGACTTTTCTGCCTGGTTCCTTGCTGGAGGAAATTGAGTTCTTCAAGGTATGATTTAATTATTTAAAAAAATCAAATACCTCTTGAAGTCAACTCCAGGATGGGAATTCATAGGCCAACATTACTCAGACATCACATCAATAGGCACTACTTCAAGGGAGCCTGACATTTGGTTGTAAATTTAAAGACTGAACCCACCAAATGGCTACTCAAGGAAACGAATTAAATTGAGAAAGAAAATTAATTTGCTGCTTCTTACCTTGTATTGCCATTATGGAGTTGAATTCTTTGCAGATGTTGGTGTTGGTATGTGCATAAAAATCTTGAATCCATTCAGTACAGGCAAAGAACTGATGCCTATCAGGTGTGATTGTCAAGGCAAATAATTGACAAAAGTATCATGTATCATGTACAAAAGTATTAAGGAGTTATTAATGTCAAATGAAACAAATTGTAATAGGAATGAAAACACCAGTCACAAAAAAGCATTAAATCACTGATAAAAAAAAGTTAGAAAAGCAAGAAAAACAGGTGAATATACAGAATGAATCAAACCACATTAAACAAAATAGTATACATCCCAGTTCTTTGTAGTATGCAGCAAGATCAGATTTTGAACTATATGAAAACAATGCTATTGTTGCAGACTGTATGAATGCTCCTTCTAACAGAATGAATCAAACCACATTAAACAAAATAGTATACATCCCAGTTCTTTGTAGTATGCAGCAAGATCAGATTTTGAACTATATGAAAACAATGCTATTGTTGCAGACTGTATGAATGCTCCTTCTCAGAAAATCACAGTTTTGATGGCAGGCCCAGAAATTAATTTCTGAAATCTTCAGATTCCTCATTGTTTGGATTTTGACAAATCAACTTTCTTGCTTCATTCTTGTGCTTCAAAAACAAAATCCTCTTTTGTTCTACAATCTTTGAGCTGGATGGCTAAGATGTGGAAGTGGATTGGGCTGAAGCCAAAGCTGGAATTTCTGAAGGTTTTTTTAGAAAGAAAGAAGGTGCTTGTACCCAAAGTAGGGAGGTGACATTATAATGTCACCACACTACTTTGATTGCCTATAACTTTTCAAGGGATAGTTGGATGTAGCTGGTACTTGACAGGGAGGTTCATGAGTTTAAGAGGTTTTTTCACATCTGCAAGGTGCCACTATATGCCAATAAAAGGTGCTGTTATTGACCGAAGGGCCCCCTATCATCATGCCACACCACTTTTTAGGTTGGAAACAAAAAAACCTGTAAGTTTCTTTTTTACTCCCTTGAACCTTAAATGAGCCTCTCTGCCAAATAGCAGTTGTATCAGAGAGGCCTTTCAATAGATCACATACTGAAGCCAATTTAAAAATTTGAGTTTAGTCAAAATCAGTTTAAGGCCAAAACTAGGCAAACTCTATTTGAATTTTATATGATGGAGTATAGACCATTACTGCTTTTGAGGTGAAATGATCCACCTGTAAACTTTGTAATGAAACAATCCATAGCTCAAATAATTCTGAAAATCACAGGCAATCTACTCAACACATTGCATATATCCAGTACCAAGAGTAACCATTACTGCTTTTGAGGTGAAATGATCCACCTGTAAACTTTGTAATGAAACAATCCATAGCTCAAATAATTATGAAAATCACAGGCAATCTACTCAACACATTGCATATATCCAGTACCAAGAGTTTATGAATCGTATCATTTTTCCTTGAATATATGAATCTTATTTTCTCCCATGGTTGTGGCTATGTTCAGGAACACTTGATACAGTCCATCTCTAGTGTCACATGGCAATGTCCATGTTAATTTGATTCCAGCACTGATACGCTCAGCCAGGTTCACAGTAGGCTTGAAATTATTCACGTTTCCTGTCATGCACTCCACGTGTTTTCAACCGCATAGCTGAAGAGCCCAAAGTCGCCCATATGGTCTTTTAGAAAGGTCATCAATGTAAGTATTGTCTTGTCCAGTCAACTCACTTTCTTTCCAATAAGATGGTCATATTTCAGTGTCCCATGAGATCATTCTATAAGCATGTTTGGGTTTGGTCTGAGTCCTTCCCAATGGCAAATTTCCCAAGCATCAGCATTTGCTGTAGTGTCATTCACAAGAGGTTCCAAAGTCAGTCACATCATCATGTCACTCATCATGCATCTTCAGCAGAAATCTGTGAAGCATTTTGACAGAAGCAATTGTGTCTCGTTCTTGCATGCACATCTCGAAGGATTCATATGTGTCATCGTTTCTCCTGGTCTTTCATCAAATTCCTGCTGGTCTGCCAAGAGTGTAGCACATGCCATTAGAAGAAAGAAGTGGCATGATTCAATTACATGGCACCAGACATTGTGGAAGTCTGGTGCATCATCTGTAATCAGGACTTTTGGGATGATTTTTGGTCATCCACAACAAGCCATATGATTGGCTGAAAGTTGTAGCCAGTTGTTCCATGAGTGGCATCAAGGCAAACCTGGGAGAGAATAAATAATTATCAAGATGACATATCAGTAATAAGGGTGGGCAAAAAATGCATACTTTAACGATGGATTTTATTGATTGATTTTAATGATTAATTATATTTAACATACAGGTCAATTTCATCTTGGACATGAAAGCTCACACTTTTTTGTTCATTCAACAAAATATTTAATCAATGTGTCCCTCACAGGTGTCAACAACAACCAACAAATGTGGATGCCATTGTTGTGACAAGAGAAATGATTGCAATGCTCTCCCATTATTGTGATATGGTGGATTTGAAATGTTTCAGGTCATTGATGCAGTAATCAGTGATGCTGGCAGACTCTGCAAGTCCCCAAGCAGAAAAAGTACATTTCTTGATTGAGGTTTGACTCATCTTTAGTCACATGTTCACAGCTGGCCCTACCTATTTTGGCACCCTGTGCAAAAGGACTCCCAAAGCCTCACCCCCCCCCCCTCCTTCAAGGGAGAAGGGTTAATCCCTAGCATCCAAAATGACACCGAAACTGAAGGCATTTCCACTTTCTAAAGTAAAAGTGTGAGGGTGGCATCTATTATTGTGTCATACATTCAGTTTCATTTTGGTGCCCCTGGTGAATTTGTGCCCTGTGTGGGGGCACATGTGGCACATGCCTAAAGTCAGCTCTGCATATGTTTGATTCCATTAAGTATGGTGTCCTCATCAAAAAACTCTGCTCTGTTGCAGGTGTCATCATTTTGTCAGAGTTGTGGGGATCAATATCCCCACAACTCTGACAGTAAAAGTAAAGTCTTCAATTGAAAGTAAAGCCTGGGCAAAACTGAGCAAAATTGACACCAAGTGGTAGAAAGTTTTAAATATGAGGAAACCACAAAAGAGACCTAAAGGCCAAGAGCATTGAGTAATGAGTGAGATGGAAATTGGTTGAATCTTGATGTAACAAATTCAAGCGAAGTATTAAAAACGAACTGAACAGACTTCTGACAATGGGACATAAACTCTGAACATGCCTCTGGTAAAGAACAGGAGTACACCAGGATGTTGGTATACAGAAGGTGGCCTATAAGGCATACTTATCCAGTAGATCTGACTGAGAGTGTGCCTTGAAAATGGACCCAGAACTGCCTCTGGAGCTGGAGCTGTAGCAAAAAGAAAGCGTAGAAGAAATCCAGCAAACAAAAGGGAATCTCACACTTGCTAGGTTACAAAGATGTTCTGTCAAACCAACTATCAAGGAGGCAATTTGCTCCTCAGGCCATGGAACATCATAATTCTAAAACATTCCTGCTGAAACAAATATACTCCTGAAATGGGAGAGATATCTTTAACCCTTCTCCATGCAGAGAGTAATCCACCATGGAGCAAGTTCTGCAAGTCTGGAGAATGTGAAGTGTATTTTGCATGAAATCTGAGCAATGAATGAACTTGGCATGAATACATAGTTTAGGTCAAACTGCATTGGATTCAGGGATGGTACCTATGGACTGACACCCACAGACCTAGTGTGTTGCAATGATTACCCTTGGATCACTCTTAGCACAGTGAAGTCTATACCAAGGCACTAAATAAGAGAATTTCAAACAAGAATAGGCAAAACTATCGAGAAGGACCAGAGAAGTTTCATAAAGGATTTAGCATAATGGTCCAGCATTTCTTTATCCAAAACTAAAAGGTATAGGGAGGAAGTCATTGGTGATTATATACACTTGAAGTGTCTTGGCAAGATACACAACTATGTGCTTTGAAGCAAATCACAGGAGGTAATGCCAGAGAACAAAATTAAAAGTCAGCCATGGCAGTGCATTCAGTCATTATACTGTGGCTGCACAAACTGCAGTGGAGTGAGTGGGATGATGATGCAGCAGAGTTCTTTGAAGCAAAAAGAGAAGAACTTCTAAGAGCTATGACCACATGCCATGAAATGTTTCACTGCCCTGCACATTCAGCAAACTTTTCACTCCATCCCAAAATTCTTGAATATGGTCTCAATGAAAACAAGTTTCAGGAAGTTGATGCAATTTTTATCATCCTTGATGGCAAGGTGCCAGTGGCTGAAATCCCAACAGGAGATTGTAACCATTGTGTGAAAAGTGGCAGGAATATATAAATATATAAAATGCTCCCTGCAGCAGTAAATAAGACTGGCCTGGGTGAACAAGATCTTTCAGTAGATTCTTCGTGGGAGGGCTTTTGTTTCCTTTGCTAAAAGTAGCCCAAATATTCCTCATCATCCCTGCCAAAACAGCAGCCTCTGAGAGAAATTGATCAATGTGGGGCAGGGTTCATTCCAAAACTAGGAATTGTCTATTACTGTCCAAGGCTCAGAAATTAGTTTATGTGAACCATAACCTAGCATTTTTGCATGCAGCTCATTGCTCTCAACATCAAAACTCAAAGCCTGGTAGTAAAACTGCCACATCTGTTGCACCATCTCACTCTCAAAGTTCACTTGAGATTGACTCTCATCATGATGGTCCAGAGTCTGAGCTCCTTATGCTATCTGAATCTGGCAGTGGGGTCTTTTCTTATGACGATCCTTCTGATCTTTATGACATGAAAGTAGGCGACTTGAAGTTTTCTTCTGATTCTCAAGAAAGTGATTAGTCAGACATAAATTTCAGGTCAGCCTCTTTTTCTTCAGCCACAAACCCTCATACTTCACTATCCAAGACAATTGCCTGCAATCAGGTTCATGACCAAGAGTGAAAAGAATCTAAAACCTGATTTCATGCGATTCAATTACGATTCAAAGATACAGAATGACATATTGATAGCAAGAAACCAGTGTCACTAGACACTAGAATAAGGTGGATGCTAAACAATAAATCTGAAGTTGATCTGAAATAAGTTCAATGTGATTTGAAGTAATTGTGATGTGAAGTGCCATGCATACTTTTTCTGGCAGGAACAAAAATAAATTTTCATACCAGAAACCATGAAAATCTAGTTCTAGACACTTAGCTGAATTCTTCATAATTCAGAGTACTTATGGGGCCACCTAGTCACAGAATCTACCTCTGAAACATGACTGATTTTTGTTTAACATTCCAACTCATGCAATCTATGTGGTAAAGTTTATTTTAGCAATGAGATGTTGACTGGTCAACATGATCATTTATACACAGTCATGAAGTCTGACCTCTTATTGGGCTTGTAACCATAATTGTTGGCAAATGGTCAAAAATTACCATGTTGACCAGTCAATTCCCCATGCCTAGTCTGCCACTTATGAGTCATGACATACAAATGGTGCACAAAATATGCAGGATAGAAAATATAAATATAAATAAAAGTTGATCTATTTTACCATAATTGACCATGTTTGACCACATTGACCAGCCAATTGACATGTTTTCAATTGACTGGTCAATAATCCATCCCTACTTGAGGTCCTTTCTTTTCAACAGCTGGTGTTGACTGAGGTCTCCAATGGGGACTCTTGCAATATGGGGTATGGGAACCTTTGAGATTCCTGGAGCTAATTTTCACAGTAAATGAAAGGCAAAGAATGCACTCATTTATCAACATTTAATGAGTTCAGCTGTTAATATTTTTAAAGAATAGTAACTCATTGTCAATGCATTTCAGACCCACTTTCACTGGAATTTTAAGCAGTAAAAATACTCTACATTTGTTAGGTATTTCCAGACTAATGACAACAATCAATCTGGAATCCAGCATTACTGAGTTTTAAATGCTCTCATATAGGTAAGTGAAAGAATAACTTCACAAGAAAATACTTATTTAAAACTATCCATTGTGAAGAGTTATACAACTTGTCATTCTTGCAATCATTAAAATAGCAATCAATGGGTTGCAAAAATCTAATCATTAGATCCAGAGATAGGAAAATCACAAATCTCTTCCAATGGTACCCAAAATTTGTGCCATATGCAAGGTAGATCTTTGAAAAGGGGATGAGAATAATTTTAATTTGCTCAACGTGCCAATAAGTTCAGTCTGCCAGACAAAATGCAGAAATTATTTCCCATGGAATCAAATGAGTCAACCAAAACCAAAACTTCAAACTGAGAACAAGATTCAATATGTTCTAACACACCCAGGGATTGAGTTAGGCTGATATGAACACATAAGTTGCTTTCACAAGCTATTTATAGTTAAAAGACTTAAAAAGTGTACCATTCTAGACCTATATTATTTTCCACAATCACCAGATTACCATCAACGGAAGGTCACCATAAACAGGACTGCAGCTTGCCTTGAGCTTTGAGACAACATTTCTTATTGCCTATTGTTGTATAACACCTACTCCAGTAATTCTTCAAAATGATTTTTGTTGACCCTATCTTGAGCCTCTTAGCACCCCAAAGGTTGCTGTCATGAAGTGACACATTTCCTTTTTCTCTCCTTTTGATAACCAAGGATGGAATTTGAATCAGAACGAGAGAGAGGAAAATGTGTGAATACAGTACCCTTATTAAATATATAAAATTTAAGTATTCAAAACTTAACAAAAACATTCAGGCCTAATTCCAGGTGTCCCCCAAAAAAGCCATCTTAGTCTAACCTACAATAAACATGCCTCTTTCAGAAGTGAATCCAAGAATCTCCATTTCCATTACCAGACTATAATTTTCCTCCATGTGCCTGTAGTCAATGCTTCTTTAAAAAAAAAAAAAATTCTTCACATTCAGCACACCTAAGGCAACCCTTTCGTTTTATGAGTATTGTTGCATCAATCCGAGCGCCCTTGTATTGAGCCATATCCATAGCTTCTAATTCATTCATGCTAGACTTCGAATGTGTTTTCTGCCACACGATGATGGCAAAAACATAGAATCACATTGGAAATGCACCAGTTTATAAAATGTAGAAGCCTCCCATAACATGCTCATGGATTCTAGATTGATTGTTTCATATATTCAAGAAAATGATCATAATAATTCCAGCAATGGATGCAAAGCTAAAGGTCAGGTCCTGCTTACAGTGGGTGGAAAATATAATACTGAGCAAGGAAAAAGAAACAAGAGAACAGAATGTCATGAAAACACCACCATTTCCAACAACAGACTGTAATAATGGACTCCATGGACTCATGCAGAAACTAAGTACAGATGCTTCTCCAAAAAAAAAAGAAAGGGAGATCTTTAAACAGTCAGTGAAGGGACATACTTCATGTGCGAATATTCAAGTAAATTCCTGAATTTCTTTCCATTAGAATCATTTTAATAGATATTTAGGGCAAGAATATAAAAGAGAAAATACTTTCCAGATATTTAAACTTGTTCTGTAAGTTATGCATGAGGTCATAAGGTCACACAAGCACTTTCTACACGATTGTGTTTTGAAAAATAATCAAGTGAATTAGAGATGGGATAATGTCTTCAAAAAGCACAATCCCACTGGACAACCTGTGTGAAAATTCCATGAAGGACAGAGTGTATGATCTATAGGGTCTTGTATGATCATATATTGGCCATATAACACCATATATGTATGAATATATTAATAATTGTAGGGTGTATAATATATTTTACCTGCATTGCAATATTAAGTGTGATGGAAAAATGCTATCGTGTCCGATATGTGGTGAATATCCATTGTGGTGACAAGTCTTATGGTTGCAAGCTAAACATGACATGAGGTCAGTGGTGTATTTTGGCTGAAAAGTCAGGGGGGACAAGGCAGCAGGGTGCCAAGCCTTGTCCCAAGGATGTCGAGGGGGGGGCAGCTGCACCCCCCTGCCCCCTCCCTGTAAAATATGCCACTGCATGAGGTTGAGGGCAATTGATCTTCAGATGCCTTGTGCAACTAATTTTTAAGGCAATCATTGTACTTTACATGAAATATTAGTTATGTATTACCTTTAAAGTAATTTGCCAAAAGTTTGATTTTGAACCCCCCTCAGCTTAAAATCCCAGTTGGAAACAGCTATAATTTCCAGCTGGACCAGTTGGAAATTCTGACCCATTCCAACTGGGTTGCAGATGGAAAGTATGGTCAGATCTAGATTGTTCCTAATTGCTATATACTGGAAGAATGAGAAGTTTCTGTTGGCTATTCCTGCTGGAGGTCCATCAACAGAAGCAGCTGAATTTCAACTGTAAATTCAGCTATATTCCAATTGGAGAGTTCTCTGTATCAAGTTTTAATGGTAAATTTCCAGCTGTAAAATAACCTGTATCTACAATTTTTCAGCTCTTTGCCAACTGGAAATAGTCTGTGTATACAGCTTCTGTCCAGCTGGAAAAATCCAGGCAGGATTTCAAACTGGGCCCTACCCTCCCAAGGTAGCATAAGTGTACCATGAATGAAAGGCTTCAAGGTTTCTCTGAACTATAGTTAATGAAGTTCACAAAAATGTGTGTCAAACCGAGATCAAAGATGTGTAGGAGTATGAGTTAGAAATGATGAATCTTCTTTCAGCATCTTGGGTTATATTATCTGAAGCACCTGAGAATTTTAAAATTCAAACTCATTTTCATGAGTCATTATGCATGCATGGATTAGGAGTCACAAAGAAGTAGAATTTTTGGCCATTGAAATTTTTTCATAAAATATGTATACTGGTTTCCAGCTCTTCTTAGAGATTACATGAAGATAATTTACTTGCCATCAAATGAAAAGAATCACAATGATAGGACTATGATGTAACTGGCTGGAAAAGCTTAGGTACTCAGTCTTCAAAACATGCATCACAAACCAAAAGAGAAATCTTGACTGATCACACCACTTTCAAAATCACATCCACATCTTCACCCTGAAGGGCAGACAACTTGAAACCTCACCTTTTACAATCTTTATTTGTATTCAAAATTCTCCAGCCTGAATTTCATATTATTCATGTTCTTAATCCAGGACAAATTCCTCAATGTCAAATCTTGTCCCATTATAAAATGGACTAACAGTCTGAAATACTGAATCATTGTGGTCCTCCAAAAAGTTAAGAGGTGAAATTGCATTAATGGGAGAAACACATTAGAAATAAAATATTAAAATTTCCAGGTTCATGTGATGAAACACAACTTCATCCTAGGTCATGGAAACCTGCAGTTATGTTTCAACAAGATATCAGGAATGTCCCTTTGATATATAAAAAAAAATTCATTTTTGGGCTATCATAGTTGGTCTAGGCCAAGCATCTCACCCATCATGGGTTTGCACCGGTGAGATACTGTATTTTTCACGATTTGGATACCTGTGCATGCGACGTTCCTCATGCACGAGGGCCAAAGTCAAGAGCAAAAAATGTCTGCCGCAATTGAAAAACACTAAATCAACATTGCACAGATTATTACTGTGAACAAAGCGGCCTGTTATGTTGTGCACATTGTTAGGGCAGAATCTGTCTTGTCCTTACAGTTTGGTAGTCTAAACGTTAATGTTTTCATCGACTAGACTGTGGGAACACGTCATGAGATCTTAGCAAGCTGCTTTATAGAGCAGAGAAAGAAGTGTCACATATTGGACAGGGGACGACCCCTAATCAATACAAGACTGTGGGATTATTAGGTAATCTCAGGTTCGGTACAGCAAATTCAGGGAAGAAAATCCACCCTTGGAATTTCAAAATAATTACACATTTATATTAATATTCAAAGGTTTAAAATAAAAAGGATGATGAAATAAAATATTGGGACAAAAGACAACACCAGAAACACCACAAAAACGTCTCGCAGGCAAATCTCTATTTGATCCCCACCCCACCCCACAAGCTGCTCCTCGCTCTTGCTCTCGCAATCCCTCTCTCTCTCCATTATCCCCTCGACCTCCTTGAAGGTGGAATCCTGGGATGGCAGTCTTTCATCAGGTTCCCACCAATGATGCAGTCAGAAGCACATCAATAGTTGGGGCTTCCTCACCTCTTTGGCTTCAGAATGTCCAGTTCCCTTCTAGAACACAAGGATGCAGAAACATTAACCATACATTCTCAGAGGAAAATAATGATCTTCAAACAAAGTGGTTTGTCCTCCTCGACATCTAACCTCACCTCTTTGGCTTCAGAATGTCCAGTTCCCTTCTAGAACACAAGGATGCAGAAATATTAACCATACATTCTCAGAGGAAAATAATGATCTTCAAACAAAGTGGTTTGGCCTCCTCGACATCTAACTCACACTCGCTGAAAAATTAGGCAAGATTATGCATAACAATCATTATATTATCAAACGTCAAACAACCAGTCATTAAAGTGCTAAAATATTCCCAAGCATCCACAAGAGGTAGCCAGCCTCAGCATTACCACGAGGCCGTTCCAAACTGACAGAGTGAAACCTGTGTGGTCCCTCAATTGGAAAGGTCTGTTTTGTGGTGTTATGTCCCACAGGGTTCTCAGTTCTTTTCTATGTTGGACCCACCTCCAGAAAGTCTCATGGTTCAGAGTTAAAATGGAGATTCAGCAATTTTTTGGTGCTGAGCCTCATGCCAAATGCATTAATGGAGGCAGTGAACATTGAGTCACTTTCAAAACTTAGAAGCACCTCCATTTCCATCTTTTACTAAGATTACATGCTATTGTTGAATTAATTCATCTTATGGATGAACTGTTCAGTAAATGTGATTTTTTTAAATGATACAGTGACATAAGGGACACCTTGTATAGTAAGATACTAGATATATATAGAAACTTCTACTAGCACTTTGCACTGGTATCTACTCAGCATTCTGAACAGGGATTGACAATCACCAAGTTATGGTTCCTCTGATTCACAAGGATTAACTGCTCCTGCAAATGGAAAGCAAAAGAAGCAAGGAAGCACAATTTAAACCAAATGAGTCAGGCCTTCACAAGCAA